>JACXVL010000269.1:0-90186 GCA_014898675.1 Athelia sp. TMB | reverse complement strand
AAGACGGAGTGGCTTCACCGTAGATTACTCGAAAAGATTCCTATCAGATCCCGAGCATTTTCAGAATAACGAATTCAAGGGCTGTCAGGTGTTCATAACTGAATAAAGCAGATGCACGAGGGGGAGGCTTGCTGCATTGAATTAACAGAAAACTAATCGGCACAAGATTCATCGCCCCATACCAAGCGATCAAGCTGCCAGAGAAGGTGCAGTTGAACGATAGCACTAGACTTTGATCGACGGTCAGCGTTCATCCAATCTTCGCGGAAAAAACGGAAAGAACTGCATTAGTAGGCTTATACGCAGAGATATTGCAGCTCCGTTAGACTTAAGAACAAAGGTTCTTCCGAAAGTCCTTTCCGGACGCGAACCGATTCTTACTAGTAGCTGGAAACTGATTAACGATTTGTAATGGTATATCATAAACGGTCATAGGCAACATTTTCATTTGAAAATTTCGATAAATGGAACTGTATATATTTAATTCATCGTCCGTGCAGAAGCTCAATCAAGTCCACAAACAAGAGTCAGAAGATGACTGGAGGGCTGTAGCCGAGAGACCAGCAACAGGTCTACTCTCCCCAGGGAAATACCTGGGTGCAGTTGCTCCTTGCAGCAGCAATCTGGTAAAAGGTAGCTGCATTCTCCTTGAGAGCCTTCTTGAGCGCACCGGTGGGATTGGGGTACAAGCCGAAAGTCGTGACGTTAACTTGCTTGGTATAGAGATAGCAGATCTAGCGAACCGTCAAGTTAGCGTATGCTCATCATATATGAGTAGAGATAAACGCTCACCCCGCCACTGAATCCTGGATCCTCAGGGTCAAGCACATAGTTGCCTGCGCCCTCGTTGTGACCTGGATTGATCGGGTGTGCGTTTGACAGTGCGTGGATATCCGGACCAAGCGCCTCCAGTCCGAAGCTGCCGTTCCTACGATGGAACTGCGCGGGGAACTGTGTATTTTCGAAGAACCCGCGTGCGACGGTGGTGGAGACAGCGCCAGACGTGTCCCGCCCGTCGACGAAGAAGCGGTAAGGGAAGACGGACTCGGCGTAGACGGTGAAGTAGCGCGGGGTGGTGAGGTCGAATTCTGGGTTGCGCGCCATCGAGTCTTGTATGCGGGCCCAGCGAACTTCCGCGGCTGCCGTGGCGTTGTACTTTCCGGCACCGTATACGGCGCTCTTGTTGAGGAACTGATAGGGCGCGCTGGTAAGGGGCGATTGGGAATATTAGACGGAAAAGACATACCACTTCGAAGAGCGTTTCGTTGAATGAGAAGTTGTCTCCGAAGTAGAAGTCCCCACGGGTGGTGCTGGCGTCGCCTTAACAAGTATTAATTTATGAGCATCATGCGGCTAGCTATAAGAAAGCTATAGCGTACCTTCAAATACTCCGTGAGTATTGAGACCACCGACAATAGCAGGCGCAGCCGGGAAAGGGCCGGTCTCGCTCGTCTTGTGCCCGATGCTCATCAGGTTCGTAAGGTGGTTCCCGTCCACAAGAAACGCGCCAAAGGCTACAAGAACCGCGAGATCGTTCCCCATGTTGAAACCCTCCTGCACGGCGTTGACGATCTGCTGTGGCGTCGCGATGCCGTTGCGGGGGAGATACTATCGGAGGTCAAAGCTGCATGTCAGCATTGTGCGTGAGGAAATGGACAGGACGCTCACCCCATGCGATGCAAGCGTATTCAGGCCAGGGCACGGCCCTCTGATGTCGTTCGGTCCCGCGGGTCGATATGGGTGCGCCGCGTCTGCGACAAGCTTCGATCTGTCGTCTGCCAGCGGGCCCGGAGCGGGCTGCGCGCCGGGGAGAGGGAACTTGGCGGTGCGCACAAACTCGTGAATTTCGCGCTCAGAGAGGCCAGCGAGTGAGCCATAAGAGGGGATTGCGGTGACCTGCGACAAGGCAGTCGCGAGTAGCAGGAAGGCAGAGGAGATTGTAATGCGCATCTTGATGAGAGTGAAAGATGGGGATGAAATGTGGTTGGTGAGGATCTCTTACCGTGCATGATGCTCTTTATGTCTCCCGGTGAGCTACGCAGCCATAAGCGAAAGTGTTCAGACGCAGCTAGGTGACTATGGGCGCTTCTGACAAAGGATGATGAAGGGCCAAGCCGAAAATGCGCGGGCTATGATTGGTCGGACCCACACTGAGGCCGTGATCGCTGCAGCTAGCGCAATGCACATCCGCTTGTGTCCGCTTGCCCTACCGCTGATGAGAGATTTTGAACACCGAATTTGGGGCAGAAAGGCAGAGTTTTTCGGGAGGTTTTCGGGGTTGCAGGCAAATTGTCTGTACACGGTCAGAAACCGCCATCCATGCACAGCGTTCGCCACGCTGCAAAATCAATTTTTCCGCGTTCAAGCACGTTACGTTTGTGGTTTTCGGAAATGAAGGCGGCTGTATGAATGTGAAGTGACTGTGTGAGGTGAGCAGAGCAGTGCGTTCAAGAGCGGGTCAGAGTGGGGCTGCGGGAGTCAACTTAACAACAGTCATCAGGTCTGACGGAGCCGCGCGTGTCGATAGTTTTCGCAGCGCTAGAGGGTCCATTTCTATCATCAAGTCGTCGCCATCGGATTTCGCGATGCAAGGACGAGAGATTCGAGTTGAGAGGTCTCGAAAGTTAGGAGGGAGCGTAAAGAGAATGGGGGCAAAATCGGCGCGCAACAGCAGCAGTCCCGTGATCATGATCACCGCGCACAGCTTGTGGAGCACACACATGTTAAGTACTTAGAGTGTTACACCAAACCTAGGATCTGGCTGCAAATCATAGAAGCTTAGAGGCGTCGATGAGGTGGGTGATTGCATCTGATTACGCAGCATCTTTATAGCGTGATGATTGACAGAATGAGGAGCTTTAGCCCCGTCTACGACTATTTCAAATGCTGCTATGAATCCATAAAATTGTAGATCATGCGATATATGTAGATTAGATTACACTTGAACTGAACATATTAATTAAAGTCCTGGCGGAAGCCCAATCAAGTCCGTAAATGAGAGTTAGAAGATAATCAGAGGGCTGTAGCCGAATCGCCTGCAGAGACCACTACTTTCCCCAAGGAAATACTTGAGTGCAGTTGCTATCCGAAGAGGCAATCTTGTAGAAGGTAGCTGCATTCTCCTTCAGAGCCTTCCGGAGTGCGCCAGTGGGATTGGGGTACAGGCCGAAAGTCGTGACATTGACATGCTTGGTGTAAAGATAGCAGAGCTAGCAAACCATCAAGTCAATGTATGCTCATTGCGTATGAATCAGATGGAGGCTTACCCCACCATTAAACCCGGGATCCTCAGGGTCAAGGACGTAGTTACCGGCACCCTCGTTGTGACCTGGATTGATTGGGTGTGCGCTTGACAGTGCATTGATATCCGGGCCGATCTCCTCCAGCCCGAAGCTGCCGTTTCGGCGGTGGAACTGTGCGGGGAACTGCGTATTCTCGAAGAAACCGCGTGCAACGGTGGTAGAGACAGCGCCGGATTTGTCCCGCCCATCGACGAAGAACCGATACGGGAAGACTGACTCGGCGTAGACGGTGAAGTAGCGTGGGGTGGTCAGGGTGAAATTGGGGTTGCGTGCCATCGAGTCCTGTATACGAGCCCAGCGCACTTCCGCGGCTGCGGTAGTGTTGTACTTTCCGGCACCATATTCGGCGCTCTTGTTGAGGAACTAATAGAGTACGCTGGTAAGGGGCAGTTCAGAATGATGGATGGTATAATACGCACAACTTCAAACAGTGTTTCATTGAACGAAAAATTGTCTCCAAAGTAAAAGTCACCGCGCGTAGTGCTAGCATCGCCTTAAAAACATCCATCGTGAGCATTATGCAACCATTTATAAGGGAACCACAGCGTACCTTCAAATACTCCGTGGGTGTTGAGCCCACCGACGATGGCCGGCGCAGGCGGGAAGGGACCGGTCGCGCTCGTCTTGTGCCCGATGCTCATCAGGTTCGTAAGGTGATTCCCATCCACAAGAAACGCGCCAAAGGTTGTTAGAACGGCGAGATCGTTCCCCATATTGAAGCCCTCTTGCACGGCAGTAATGATCTGTTGTGGGGTGGCAATACCGTTGCGAGGAAGGTACTAGAAAGCTGCATATCAGAATTGTGTGCAGGAAAATGTATAAAAGACGCTCACCCCATGCGATGCAAGCGTATTCAGGCCAGGGCACGGCCCTCTGATGTCGTTCGGGTCCGGGGGTTGATAAGGGTGCGCCGCGTCCGCAACGAGCTTTGAGCTGTCGTCCGCAAGAGGGCCCGGGGCGGGCTGCGCGCCGAGGAGAGGGACCTCGGTGGTGCGCACAAACTCATGAATCTCGCGCTCGGAAAGACCAGCGAGCGAGCCGTAGGCTGGAAACGCAGCCACCTGCGAGAAAGCAGTCGAGAGTAGTAGGAAGGCAGAGGCGACCGTGATGTGCATCTTGATGAGGGCGAAAGATAGAGACGAGATGCAGTTGGTGAGGATTCCCACAGTACATGGCGCTCTTTAGGTCGCCTGAAGAGCTGCGCAGACGTAAGCCAGACCGCGCAGTAGGGCAGGGAGGCAGCTGTGAGCATTACCTGACAAATAAAAGATAATGCGCAGGCTGTGACTGGCTGCAGACTGTGGCCGTGATCGCTTCATCTAGGGCAATGTTACGCAGGCCCGCCCGCACCCGTTTGCCCTGCCACTGATGCAAGTGAGACATTACCGTTGGGCAGTATGCATAAAGACACAGCACAAGCGGTTTGCTGCGGGAGGTTTCTTGACTGCAGATAATTTGGCTGTGCAGGGTCAAGATCAGAAATGCCCATACACACCCGGGCCGTTCGCTCAAGACTCACCAGTAGTTTGCCGTCATATACGGCATTAAAAAGCGTCTCAGTGTGGAATTATTACTCAAGGTGAGCGGAGTTCTGATACATTTGAGAGCAGGGCTGTGGCCTATCCACAGCCAGCTAAGTATTGGCAAACCGTTGCGGACGGGTGTTCAAGCTGGCAATCCTCGCCTGCGTATTTTGTCATCCATGTAATTTCTTTCATTCCATCGTTGCGACGATGCAAGGAAAGACTATCGAGTTGAGCTGAGTTGTGAGGTCTTGGAGTGAGGGAACACGCGCGCAGCACTGCTGCGGCGCGCTACCAATTTGAATCCGATCGCGACTCCGAAACATTGACACTCACGTGATTTACCTAATTGTGTCTCCAAATGCACAGGCTGGATGCAGCGCGCGTTTTGACTTCAATTTTGTCTTGGTATCTTCCGAGCATCAAATTCAGACGTGTCAATTATCCAGCGTTATCTCAGAACATCCAGTCAAGAAATAAGTGCAGGGGCAGGAAGCGAGGATTTCGGATGAGGTTATACGGTCATAGATGCTAGTGAAGACATTGGTGCAGGCGCACCGCCTCTACAGCGGAGTCAGAGTTTTATTTTCGCAATTGCAAGTTTTTGATTCTCTCTTCCCCGATCGGATCGAATGGGACATCTCAGGAAGAAGCTGAGAGGCCACGTTGACGTAGAAGCCACAGATGACGGAGCCACAATGTGACGCATACCACTTTTTACGATGTAACTCTAGAAAAGGGTTCTGTCTGTGATTAGAAAGAAAGAACATTGATTTGTGTCAAAGTTCTACATGCCAAAGTTAGAGGACCCAGATAGATATGTAGATAGACTAAGCAGAATCGAAGATTGTCCTGTACAGAAATATGTTCGATTCAGATATTCGAAACAACACGAACAAGCAGACTTACGAGATACTTGCAGAGAATCGGAAGCAATGGTGACAAGGATGCCATGCAAGATACCTGCTTGGGGATCTACCGAACGTGTCAGTTCGAAGAATAATCCACCAGACTATTACCACCCCGAATTTGCCAAGTCTAAAGAGAGATGGATCAACGCAAATTTGGAAGTACAGTGTCTTTTTATGTCAAGACCGCTCTCGGAGTCAAGTCGTTTTACCAGGAGGGAGGTGGAGAGAAGCCGATTGGCAAGGGAATCACTTCTTCCTCACAACGGCGATCTGCAACAAGGTGTTTTTCGCAAATCGAAGCTACGGTCGCAAATAAGATTGCTGTTAAACCAGGTGTTCAAAGTAGAGTTGGGGCCAGTCGAGGCTGTTGAGTTGAGAGTAAGACTGAATGGATAGGAATGACGATGGTTTGGATGACTTGTGTTCACAGACGTAAAGGAGAGCGTTGCACAGCTGTTGTGCAATGAGTTTGAACTGAGATTACCTGGTGGCTGAATCAATGGTAGGGCATTGCATCCGAGTCGGGGGCAACACTAATTTTCCCATCAGTTGCTCTAAGTTCTCCTCGCCCTCTTCAACAGCGAGCTCCAGCGGCAGCGATGATCTCGCCCAAGGCGCAGCAGAGCCCATATATCATCAAGCGACGCGGCGCAAACAGCGAGAGCGGCAACGACTCCGACGCGCTATCCCTCAAGACACCCACGCGCCTCACTACTAAGCAACAACAACGCCCGCTGTCTCCCCCTCATTCCAGCGACAACTCGACTGGTGATGCAAAGCGTCGCAAACTCATCGCGCACTCGAAGCTGCAGACTCTGACGCTGCCGACGAGCTCTCTTCATGTCGTCAAGCGTGCCCACGCCCAACGCGCCGGCCCAAGCGAGCACACGACACCTGCGCCGTCTTACGACCGCGCTCGCGCACACAGACCTGTATCGCCGTCAGCTACAGAGAACAGTTTCCATACCGCGCGCGATGGGGAGTCAGAGCGCGAGAGCGATCGGGGCGACAGAGAACTTGGCTCGCCAAATGGAGACCTGCAGGATAGTAGAATTGGGCTAGGGATCAAGCCTCACCCTGCCTGGGCCCCGTACGAATACCCCTCTCCGCCCATGACCCCCTCCACCTCTTCCAATTCACCCATTGTGGCCTGGGACTCCCACTCCGCGTCCGCTTCGTCCATGTGCGCCCAAGCGTCCAACACGACCCACCGCTCGCGCCTCTCCGATGGAGGCCTGACGCGCTCGCCCAGCGTCGTCTCATGTGCGCACTCCCACAGCTCGACCGACTCCACCTATTCCACCGATTCTGTGGCCGCCTCAACACGATACCAGTTCGAAGCCTCCGCTGCGCGCCCCCAGCCTTACCCTTCTCCGCTGCAGGAACTCCAGGAGCCGACGTACGAACTAGGGGGACCGAACACTGCGAAGAACCTGCCGCCACTCCCGCCGCCGTCACCTGCGCAGTATCCGCCGCCAACCTTTGTGATGCAGACCCGGTCTGCGCACGGGAGCACGGAGTCCGTTGACACTATCCGGAATGCGGACCCGCCAGTGGAGGGGGAGAGGCGTGTGAAGGCGAAGAAGAGCGTTAAAGCGGCAATGTCGCTCCTCTTCACTGCGTCAGGTCGCGATAAGCTCGCTACGAAGAAATCTTCGGCGACGCTAGGCCCCACCTCCGTTAGAGACACAGCCGAGGCAGAGGGGAGCCTGCACGCGAGCAGGAAGCTCAGCACCAGGTCGCTCCCCTTCGGCTTCCGCCGCCGTCGTGCGCCCTCATCGTTTTCCGCCCCGCCGATGGCCGAGCTGGGGATGGCGCGCCCCGACCCAATGTACGACCCTAACAGCCCCGCGGCGCACCGTGCACGGCGGCAGAACACGCTCGCCGTCGCGCAGGTCGTGAAGGACAAGCCGACGGGCGCGCTCAAGACCGCGCTGCGCCAGCGGTTGCCCATCGAGCTACCCGCGACCGCACTCTTTAGCGACGGGGAGCTGCTGAATGAGACGGGGCGGCCGACGGTGGAGGAGATGCGCGAGGCGGCGCAGATGGAGGTGTTGGATCAGGACGGGAGGCGGATACGATTTGGGAGCCTGTTCGAGAGGGACGAGGGCAGGACGGTGGTGTGCTTTATCAGGCACTTTTGGTGAGTTTCTTTCCGTTTCTTGCTTTAGTGTAATGGGGAAGATAGACGTTAATGATTTGATCCCAGGTGTCCCCTCTGTCAGGACTACATGGCCTCTATCACACGGCACATTACCCCGGCCCTCCTGGCACCTACGCGTACGCGCCTCATCATCATCTCGAACGGCTCGCACAAAATGATCCGCGGGTACAATCGCATCTTCGCCTCGCCATTCCCTCTCTTCGTCGACCCGTCGACGACCAACGCCCTCTATCACGCGCTCGGCATGACCCTTCGCACCCTCGACGGCGGCCCTGCTCATGCTGCAGGCACCTATGTCCGGCATGGCATGCTGAGCGGCATCGCGATGGTTGTTGGCAATGCGGCGCGCGGCCGCGTACCCGTGTGGGAGAAGGGCGGCGATGTCTCGCAGCTCGGCGGCGAGTTCGTATTCGGGCCTGGGCCGCTCGAGTGCTCCTTCGCGCACAGGATGAAGACGACACGGGGCCACGTGCCCATCTACGAGGTGCTTCGCGCGGCGGGCGTGAACGTGCTGGCCATGGCGCGCGAGCCGCATATGCCGACGGCGGAGGAGCTCGAGATCGACGAGCGGCGGCGCGCGAGCTTGGAGGCGCTGCGGAGCGAGAGCGCGGCGAGCGGAGATATGAGCGCGGCGCATGACAACGCATGTGAGCGCGATGCGTGCAGCCCCGCGCCGAGCGTGGTACGGAGTGCGCCGAGCACGCACAGCATCCGCGCAGCCGCGCAGAGACAAGAGAGTGCAAGCCCACAGACGCAGGCGCCACCCCCGCCGTCCTTCTCATCGTCGTCCACCGGTTTCTCCGCCCCTGCGCCCCCGCCGCGCTCCTCACGCCGCCCGCATACCGCCGGCGACAGCCCCAGCACCGCGAGCTCCACGGCCACGGCCGCTCCCGCTCCCGCCACGCACAGGCGCCAACGCAGCTCGTCGTCTGGGCAGAAGCGCCCCACGGGCCCGCTGTTCCGCAGTCTGCACGATCCCTTCCCCGAGCTGCGCCCATGCACCGCGCCAGCACGCGCCACCAGCCCCGTGGATGAGCTGGCGCTCGCGCGGGGCCGGGAGGGGCAGGTGACGCTGAAGCTCATCGACGGCGCGTGGGTGCGGACTGTCGGTGGGGACGAAACGGAGACGGAGGCGGAGGATGGGACAGAGACGGAGACGGACGAGGGGAGGACGACGGAGGCGGAGGAGACGGAAGCGGAGTCAGGCGAAGATAGCCGTAGGCGCAGTGCGCCCACGATGTCCCAGACAGACAGCGATGATGATTTTAGCGACGGGGAAGAGACGGTGGAGGGCGAGGTGTACGTTGCGTCGAGGGTCACGATGTCGGACCTTGCGCTCGCGCGGTATACGGGCCTGATCTCGACTGAGCGGTGATGGTTTGTTTTCATCTGTATATTGTCGTGGTGTGTTGTATCTCTTCGCTTGTTCCCGCTGCTTTGGCCGGCTGTTACGCTCTTTACTCATTCTCTCCTTTCCACTCTTTTTTACTTGGATTTTGTATCGCTCTTCATCACCAAAATAATACGCATGTCTGCCCGCGGCATGGAGTAATTTGTATCACCAAACTGGAACGCTATCTGGATTTTGATTGCTCGAGTATCCGAACTATGTGCATCGACTTATAGCTCGTAGTTGGCAGAGTAGGTTCTTCATACTCAACTATATATCCATTGCACTCGAGTACACACTGCAGTTTTTTTGCACAGTATCTCTGTTAGCATTGACACCGATGCCACTGACCGGGACCGGGAATCTTCGAGCCCGAGTGCCGACATAAAATGCGTTTCGCGCCACATGGTTCTTCTCTTCTTTCCTCCCATCACCGTGGCATGGTGTACTTCTTAGCAAGCCTCTCCCAGAGTCGGCATCATGCTCTAAGATCTCTCGAATGAAACAAAGTTACACTTCTCAAATCTCCCCAGTGCGGTTCAAGGGAGCCTCAATCGATGGCTGAACTTATCAGGCGGCGAACCTGGTTCATTTTAAGCTCGATTTGTCAGTATATCAAAACTGCTGCTATTATCGTAGTGTATGGTGAGCTTCATCCAATCATCCTTATCTAAACTTCGACTGATTTCTCGACCCCTCAGATAAGATTAATTCGTGTACATCAATTTATTTCTTGTCACCTCTTCATCAAAGAGCTTTCTTGATCGACGAGAAATCTCGTATCGTCGTTCTTTGCTATGTACTCGCTGGGTGCTGTGTGTGGTACGATTCATTCGTGAGTACAGAGATCTCCGTCTTTCTACGTCAACGCTCTAACCACAACGTACAGCAGTGTTTTTGGTAGACCACCGTCTTCTTGCTGTGGTGTGCATTTGCGTGTGCCCTTCACGCCAATTTGCCTTTGGGGACCATCGCGTGGTGTACTACTGCGCACTTCTAAACGTGATTTCCTCATGGATGCATTTACTCTTGGTCGTCCGGAAACAGTCAACCGTCTGCTCCCGTCTGCGATTTCGGAGACAAACCAGGCCTGCGCCTCCTTATTGGCTTCTTGAGCGGATCAAACGTCTGCTCAATCACATCTGAAAAGGCTACGCCTAGATGCGTATTGGACTGACATCTGTGTCTGGCAGCGTCGTAAGGGTCTATTCAATTATATTTGGTATCGTCGGGCATTCTACTGGCAATCATGCGTTCAGGACCAAGCTCGTACGCCCAAGTTATACGTTTCATGTCGAACGATCGATAATCTTCTCGAATCCGTCCAGTCATTTCCAATTCCCATTCATGATAGGAACTTCGATGCGGGCTTATCTATCAAAAGTGAGTACCATGCCTTCATTGTATTCCGTGTCATCTGCGCACAGGCCATTGATGAGTCTCCTTGTAGGAATGCGTGGATTTCCGAGCTCATTCCGCTCGGGACGTAGATTGCCTTCCTTCGGGCACCGCGCGAGCACGTCTATCTTCGCCATTGATCACGATGGCTCAGGTTCCGCCCTCAGACGGTCTGCCGACGCATCCAATGTATTCACCCCATGATTCATCACCACGCGCGATCACATGGGTCTGAGGTATCAGAGCTGTCCAAGAGCTTGATACTCAGCTTGCAGGTGTCAGTCACTTCAGCCATTCAATCGATTACTTATCGGTGAATTTGGGAGTTGTGGAAGACACTCTCGTCGTACCGATCCTATGCGATATCTTATGTCTTATCGCTACGTCTACTCACATCTAGCAGTCGGCGTTCCAATTCGGGGAACTCGGAAAGCAGCTATCTGTCACCTAAGGGTGCAGAGCGGCGAGAATGCGGGATATTAGAGCGATCTCAATTGCGCTCTTCATGCATGGAAGTGTCATGATTGCTCTTCTGCGATCTCTACGAATGTCTGTGATTGGATAAGGTATAGTACACAAGACACCATCTGCGCAAGTGTGCCACGAGGCTCGTGACTTGAGTCGCCACGGATGAGCTGGCACTGCCTTTTTGGGACTTGCGAAGAACCTCCAAGCAGCTACCATCTATCTGCCCACACGGCGCGCATTCTGTCATATCTTCAGAGCACTACTGGTACCCGCGTATTTGCATCATCTTCGGGATATATTGCTTGATTGCTTGCGCATGCCGGTGCCTTCGAGCTCAAACAACCGCGCGTTTTGCCATTCGGAGGTGTTTTTGGCCGAATATTGTTTCTTTGCGGATCATTTGGGGCTTGCCGCTACTCAGCTAGGTCATCGAGCGCATGCGGTGCAACTTTAGCGCTGATGAGGACCACGCGTTTACGACCGTATGACCCCTGGCCTACTGCTCTGATTGCTGGACAGTCTGTACCTGGCTAGCCGTCTGCTATCCGTGAGCCAGGTAGTGACAGAGCCGACGCTCTCGGCTGTGACATTCGCTGTTCTTAGTGTCTACTTGGAAAGTATAAATACTGCTGGTCACCATGAAGGAAGGGGTTCAAGCCGCAGGACCCCGCTGCAGCCCCACAACTCTCTCTCTCTCCACTGCTAAGAGCTCTATACACTCATCGCAATGGCTGCTTTCACTTTCATGCGCCTTCTCGCAGTATTCCTTGCCGCTTTGGCTGTATCGCACAGTGTCGTCGCAGCACCAACAGAGGTGGATGCGCGCGCCGTGCCGCAGAAGAGGAGCAACTTCATCGCGTCGGCCCCGCACTTTGTCATTTACAACGACAAGTGGGTGTCTTTCCCGAGCGCCACTGAGCTCGCGGGATACAACGTCTTGTGAGCACTTCTGTTCATCCGCCGTTTTTATCTATATATTCACTAATTCGCGAAAAGTGCGCTTTCTTTCTGGCTGTTGTATGGCGCTGCCGATCAGGCACAGGACTGGGCGGAAATGACGGCGGCCCAGCGTTCGGCCATCAAAACCAGCTACAACAGCGCTGGAATCAGTCTCATTGTCTCCGCGTTCGGCTCGACCGACACCCCCGCATCCAGCGGAGCCGACCCCACTCAGTACGCATGTCATCTCTTGAATCCGTCATGATACTTACATCTGCCCGAATAGGACCGCTCAGAACTTGGCTGCATGGGTGCAGGAATACGATGTAGACGGTGTAGATGTCGGTAAGTATCTAAGCAATGCTGATATTTCTGATTAGTACTAATTGTTTTCAAGACTTCGAGGATCTTCAAGCATTCGATGCCGGAACTGGATCAGCTGAGAACTGGCTTATCACTTTCACCAAGGAGCTGCGCTCGCTGCTTCCCGAGGGTCAATACATCATCTCCCATGCTCGTGAGTTTTGTGAAACACTTTACGCCTGCCAAAGCTGACAGAACCTCTAGCCCTTGCTCCATGGTTCCAGGGTGGTGGTCGTTGGGGCGGAGGAGGATTCTTGAAAGTTGACTCCAGCGTTGGCTCGCTCATCGACTTCTACAACGTGCAATTCTACAACCGTGAGTGGTCTCGTTTGACACGTCCATTTTCTTATTCACATTTCTTGCGCAGAGGGTACCACCGAATACACCACCTGCGCTGGCCTACTCACCGCATCATCGAGCGCATGGCCCAACACTGCTTTGTTCCAAATCGCTGCTGCTGGTGTGTCTGAGAACAAGCTCGTCATCGGAAAGCCGGCGACCGCAGCGGATGCTAGCAACGGCTACGTCGACCCTGGTACCCTCGCTAGCTGTGTCAGCCAGGCTGCTTCCCAGGGCTGGAAAGGCGGAGTCATGGTACGCACATATGCAGTTTCTCTAGATCTTGTCTTGCTGACAATTCAAACCTATAGGTCTGGCAATGGCCCGATGCCGAGTCTGCCTGGATTGAGCAAGTTCGTGGATCTGCCTTCCCTATCAGCGGAGGTGGCGGCGGCGGAACCACCTCAACGCCAACCAAGACCTCCTCAAGCCCCGTAACCAGCCCTACTGGTGGATCCGGGCAGTGCTCCGGCGTTTCTGCCTGGTCGAGCTCTGTAGCCTACGTCGGTGGATCAAAAGTCACCTACAAGTAAGCACATCTACTCTTCTCTCTCGCAGAATCATCCTGATATCCTGATAGTGGTGATCTGTGGACCGCTGCCTACTGGACTGAGGCCAACGCTCCTGGTGGCTCTGCCGGCGTCTGGACCAACGACGGCGCTTGCTAAACGAGATCATCGCGATCATATATATCTATTTTTTTCAATGGGCTTGGTCGAGAGGCTTTTCTATCTCTTAAATTATGGGTTCGCGTGTCACATGTAACAATAAAATGCAATCGCATAAATTTATTGAGTATATGCATCTCGATTGAGGGTTGCGCTAGGACCCCCGAATATAGGCCAGGAACCCAGATGGATTTGGCCGAAAGATGTGTGGACACTGACGGGTGGGTTTGAGCAATTTTTGTTCGGATTTCGTCTGAGTTCAGCTCCAAATTCAAAATTTTGTTCGGACTATGCATCAGGGTCCCAAAACGTCCCAAAACGGTCGAATTTGCCCAACTGGGTCTCAAAATCGCCCATTTCGTTCGGATTAGCACTGTACGCGCTTGGAAAAGCTTGGAACTGGGTAGATATACTTATAAACACACGAAAAACACGATGAACTCTCCTCCGAAGTGTGCTGCCACTCGACATTCACATTTGTTGAACCCCCTTGATGGGTGGCAAATTGGCCCGCCGCGGCGTGTAATTGAATTCTAAAACTTTTCTTTAAGCACTAAGGGCCCATTTTGAGCATTCAGCCTATGCAAAAGATGACAATGGATCTACAGTTTTTGACTTGCAATGAGTGGAAAAGAACTGAGCTCAAGAAAAAATGCGCATGGCAGGCGGCAAAATAAATGCACTGCATGGAGTAGAACAACCAACCTTACGCTGTCAGCCACTGCATGTGTCACCTGCCGCTAGACCACATATCCGTTCGGACGGCTCATCTGGGTGGTGCTCATACCCCCAAAATTGTGCGGGCCAGCCGACTGGGAGATTTCGAAATTTGACCAAAAATGTGCGGATAACAGCAGGGAGAAACGGATTTTTCGCCCAAATTTGTTCGGATGCCCATCTGGGTCCACCCCACATATTCGGGGGTCCTGTTGCGCTGGTGGTCTGACCAAGATCTGAACTGTAACAGAGGAAGTTGATTAGCCTTTACTAATACCGACACCTCTCGATTCGCAGAAAGAGTGTGTGTGCTCTGAGAATCAACTCCGCGTCACCTTTGGACAGGTAGAGAAGGTAGAGGCGACTATCTTGTATCAAAACCGTAAAAGAACAGGCAGGCGGTGCTAGTAGCGGCCCCCATGGCAGAGCTAGGGGATTTGGTTTGAGCATGACGCAATCGCATCGAGACTGCAGATCACAAGGCGGCATGCCATATTTCATGATGTTTTGGTGTATGTAATGCAAATAATACAGCAGCGGGAACCCATGAACAGCAGGAGTCCGGAGAGCGAGAGACGAGAACGATCAATCGAAGAGACCGAAGCCCTGGGATAGAGTCAGCATTCACCCTGGTGGAAGTAACAAGGACGGTACGCACCATGTCGTCGTCGGACTCCTCCTTCTCCTCCTCCTTCTTCTCCTCCTCTTTCGGTGCATCTGCGGGGGGAGCTCCAGCACCACCGGCAGCGGGTGCAGAACCGGTAGCAGGTGCTCCTCCTCCTGCACCAACGTTGGATAGCAGATCCTTCACGTTCTTTCCCTCAAGTGCCTTGGCGAGGAGGGATGCCCAAATGGGCTCGAGCTCAACAGACGCAGCGTTTGTGAGGGCGACGATTTTGTCGGACTGCGTAGGATTGGCATAAATTAGGACTAGAATCGGCGTTGAGATGGTTCACTGACTGTGATTTCGATACCGTCATCGGCGAGGATGAGGGCGGCGTATGTCGCGGCGAGTTCGATGGAGGCCTGCAAGGGAGATTGTCAGTACATCATCCACCCATCACACCTGCAATCCATCCATCGACCGTCCATCCTTTCCTCCAAACTTGCTCATCTGAGTGCAGTGATGCTCACCATTGGATTTACGACTGAGATGGGGTCGTTGGACGCTGCGGCGTGTCGGTTTTGAAGGGCTGAGGTTGCGTCGGCGGGACCGAAGCTCGATTACAGTCCGATTGGAATTCCCTTTTCGGTAGTTTGCTCACGTGGCGTGCGCCACATTGGCAGCTTTGCCTCTCAAATCATGTGAATAGAGTCAATGATCTTCAACGACACCACGGTCTGTACGTTTGAGCTCTTAGAAGGCGCTTTCGAGGTACAGACAGCCATTTATTTGGCTGCCACAATTGCTTTCGACTCGACCTGCTTTCTTTCCAACCTTGTTCGAGTTCTTTTCATCTGACGAACTTCGACGTCTAATCATAACGCGAGTCAAGTTTTCAACCTCAGGTAGAGGAAAGGAGAGACTCGGCTTCATGATCTCTCGCTACCGATTGCGCCTAGTCACCCCGGTTCATGTTACACTGCGTCACTGCGACTCTTTTCTAAATCGCTGACTCTCACTGACTCTCACTGACTCGTGAGCACTAATGATGCGTAATACAGACTTAATCTTGTCATTATACTACAACATATGCTCGTGATAGTTGTCGTTAACGTTGATGGCATGCTTATCCGCCACCGTCGGCGTTCCCGGTGTCCCGATGGCATTGAAGGTAGGGTCCTGGTGGATTTCAGATTCAGAAAAACTCTCGCTCCAATCGGCGCACCATGGTTCCACTCTGAATCACTAGAGAAAGACTAACTACATGATAGCTGCTCGCACTGACATTCTCCGATCTTGCTAGCTTCCTCGGAGGGCCCGCTCCGTTTGAGCTCGAGCTATCTGTTCGAGGTCTATTGGCTTGCGAATACATTACGAGCAGTGAGCCGTATGCGGTCGTTTCAATGGATGTTCGAGGTAAAGAGACAAAGAAGAACACAGCAAGTTCTCCTGCTCATTACCTCGAGGCTGCATAACCTAACCCTGAACCAGAGATCAGATTTTGATTCACATTCGCGCTCCGGTGACAAATATTGACTGTCAGTGACCCAGGGATGGCTGATCAAATACTTACAGAGTTTTTTCTTCTTCCAGGAAAGGAAAATTCAAGAGCGATGAGGAAAAGATTGTCAGCAATCGAATGTAAGAAGGTATGCGCAGCCGCAGAAATCGATCGTGAGCCCGACTCCATAGGTGCCAAATTAATCAGATTATTGCTATGTATGAACGCTTCTGTAATATTTAGTACGCATTTCATGTCTGTGCAATATACCTATCAGCCAGAAAACACTTAATCTGATACTCAGTATAGCCAAGGCTTGTGACAGTATCGACTGCGCAGCTTGAACAAGCGTAAGTTTCCAGCTGGTTGGACTAGCTAAAGGAGGGCGCGAAAAAACTATGCTCCTCCGCCAATGGTAATAAGGAGTTTGTTTGCAATAGCATTCCACAGCATTGGAACGCAGCAGCAAGATAGTCAGGGGAAGCTCGTATCGGATGCTGCAAGCGTAGAGCGTACAGAATCTTGTCAAAAAGGAGGCGGAAGGAGGAAGGGCCGGAGCTCGACCCGCCTGGTACAGATCTGTGGGTCTTTAGTACTCAAGTTGATAACAACTTCAAGTACAATTGAAGACGAGGCTTGCCAGGCTTTGCCAGGACTTTCAAATTTCGGATCGGGACACAGCGAGCCGATATTACGTCAGTTTTATCACAACCCTGGCAGGCGCCGACGATCGTTCCTTGGCCACGTACGACTGCCTCGGCCACGCCCAACTGGCTTCACTCCTTGTCAATCTCAACGTTGGGACAAGTGCATGAAGGATGCGATTGCAAGAGCTCGGTTTAAAATGCACTGTCAATTCTCTATCAAAACAATAACATCCTCTTTCTTGCTCATTGTTAACTTACAAGTACATATTGTTACAGATTTAAGCTAAGAAGTGCTAGATTTAAGCTGTTGAAAGAGACCTGCGAGATTTTGCCAGTTCGGCGGCTCATGTTAAATTCTCACACTTCAGATTGAGCTGTCACATTTACGCACTGGGAAGTAGCTGCTGAAACTTGACAGTTTAATTGGAACGTACAATTTTCATGTCTCGCACCAGATGCACAAATTTCACAGCTGCTGGGGTGTTAGCAAAGGACATGCCTGATCCGGCCGCCCCGATCACATGACCCGGCCCTTGCCTTGTCGCCTGCTCATTGCAAGTTCAGCACTTCTCGGTTACTACCTATGCTCTGTAAGTAGTTTAAACAGGTATAATGATATTATAGTACATTGAACCCATGTTCAGAGACAGGTGGAGGGAGATTGAAGACAAATGTGAGTGTTAGAAGGCCTCTTTGGCTCCGAGTCATTTGGTTGCCACCTTGATATTTCACCTATAGCATTCATCGCGCGGGCTTTGAGTCAGATCGGGATGCTAGATATACCTCATTGATATTGGTTTATGGCGTTAGAGGCAAATAATCTGTTGTCACTCAATTGTGGCCACTGGTATAAATCAATTGGAGTCGAGAACAATTTATAATTTACAAACCTTGGGTGGCGAGTACTAGTGTTTTCGGAATGGAGGGGTAGAAAATATGATTAGCATCCAAAATATCTAGTCGATTGAAGAAAGAAAAATTTCAGCAGCATTTGTCTTGAGTGAGGTGAAACCAAAACATGCATGAAGCCGATGAGATATGCAGTAGCATATCCTGATTGTTTCTTCACATGTAAATCAAATGTAAATCTTCGTGTAAATTTCGTGAGACTATGTAACATAACCACTATATAGCACTCGCATAACTGGGCGTAGATTTAAGACACCTCTGGAGGTGTCAATTTCCAGCAGGTACACGCGTCTCAATTTCACAGACAACACGAACTGTCAGAAATTGGCGGCTTAAAACCAATAGTCAGAATCTCGCTGTAATAATCTGGCAGGACTCGGATTGATGCACTGTGACCCTCTAGTATTACTTACATGCATATTAAATTTCTCTCTAAAAGCCCTGTATCAGGCTGCATAGCAGTCCCGCTGTGGCGCACCCACCAGCGGCTCACCGAATCGGCTTCATAGCACGAGTATTTTCTCGCTGGCAGCCACTCTCAGCAGCTGGACGGCAGCAGTGCACTGTGGCGAGGCTGCTATCAGGTGGCACAGCTCAAGATGAACAGCGCCACAGCACGTTGTGCATGGATTTCGCGCCGGGCATGTGCATCACGGGAAAAGTCCACCCAATTGCCACCACTTTGTCAGTGTCTGTGTGCACTGTGCCCGCCCCACCACGGCACCACCATGGGCGAATGACTGCTGTGGGTGACTTGGGCTCCGACTTGAGGCTTGTGCCACTTCAGGAAAACGGGCCGCAGTGAAAAACACCCGCCGCTAATGCCAATTCTACACAGGACGGCACAGTGCGAATATTGTAGGTGAGGCCTGAGGCTTTGTGGAAAACTAGCAGGTGAAGCTGAACTGTTAGATTATGACATTAAAACCTGAATTGACAAATGAAGCAAGTTTACACAGTATAGCTAGGTGTGCAAAATTAGCAGCTGGAGTTCGGGGCTTAAATCTAGCAGCTCGCGAAGCGCGCCTATTTTGTAAATTTGGTCGTGTTATGACCTACATACAGGTTCCGAGTTCGCGGAAAACCAGTCGAGACTTTCCTTCGCGTTGCCGTCCTGTTGACCGAACTACGAATCCAATCACTATGCCTCTGCCGTCTCTCTTCCATGAATCATCGTTGGCATCATATTCAAGTGCATCACGCTTGTCGACAAAGACAAAAGACAATGCATCGAGACTAAATAATATACCGCCCTTGCATCCACCTAGGTCATCGTAGATCTAGACGTACTCGACACGACCTAGGAAACCTAACGCGAGGTGGGAAACATCGACTTCAGCGCAATGGGCGCGCATCAGTGGTGGCTACGAAGCCTATGATTTTCGGCTAGAAACGGGATGCATCATCTAGCCGGGATGCATCAGCTTGCCGTTGAAAGTGGAGGTGAGCATTCTGACGGACAATGTATACACATTCGCGTACTGATTAGTATCTGCAGCTTAAGTTAATTGGCGTGTACTCCTAGTAGCTGCCGCTATGTCCAAGAGCTGATGCGGTAAGATGGTCCATGAGCTCTAAAACGCTCAGGGATAGCACGGATCATCACTTGTCGAGACAGATGGTGAGTCTCACGTTTTGGGCTTGAGATGAGTGCTTGTGTGCAGACTGGCTATAGCTTGTACGACAAATATTTTGCTATTTCTCCCCTCCACGCATCAGTGAATAGATAGACCGTCGCGGGCTCTGCAGACTATTTCCCAAGCTCAACGTCACACCGACCTAAAAAGAATCACTTAGACGGCAACGGCAAGTCATCATCGCATTATCACATCTACGGTCTCTCATATACAACCTAGGTTTTCCCTGAGGCCACACAGTTCAGCCGCAGCGCAGCCGTAAGCGCTGATCTTCCCAAAGCCTAAATCCCTGTGGCCAGGCTGAATGCGCGAGTTGGGGCCACTTACTTGCTCTTCCAATACCCCGTCTTCACCTCGCTGTCGCGGGTATGAGTTTACTTCCAGTTTAACAGCTGGTAATGAAACTTACATGGAATTCAAAACGATTCCATTTGCTCGTGTCGCCGCTTGAACGAGTTTTTGCTGTATGCCACATCTTTCACTAAACCCCATGCCCTGACTGACATCATATGCTCACGAGTTCAGGAATGTGTTTTCCTAGCCGGCCTTCATACTCGCAAAACTGCCAGGGCGCCCTTCAATTGCCAATGGATGCATGGGCAAGACGGATATATGAAATGGTGATTATGCGGAGGCAGCACGCAGCCAGGGGCACACGACAATGAGTAAGTCGCAGGAATTCACCTAGGACGTCATTTCCCAATGCTGGAGTGTATTCGAAATTAGCACTGCATCCGCCAAGAAATGCATGGCGCCCTTGGCGTTCAATTTGAATGAACTCAAATCAAATGCCCTGAAATGCCCAGCCATCTAGACTCACCCCTCTTCATCATGCTATAGGTGACTCGTCAAGTCGTCAAATGTTTCGACACTGGGCATGTGCCCTCCGTGTGCCCTCCGTGTGCCCTCGTTGGGAGAAATGCTGTCCGTGTATACCCCAAGCCTAGGGATTATGCGGGCAATGCTGCCCGACGGGCAGAACCAACGGTAGTCCGGTCTGGTCACAAGAGTTCGCGCCCAACGAACGCTCTGTCTCGTCTGTTTTTGCCTGATGACCACGGCCCCATCTCCGCCCAAGTACAAGAGGTATATAAGCCAATTTTTAACATCTTGAAGTCCCCATCTCCAGACTCACTCGATCCCTTCACCTCTTCTCCAACCTCATCTACAATGCTCTTCAACTTGCTATCCACCCTTTCTCTGCTCGTCGTGTCTGCCGCCGCCTCCCCGAGCCCGGTCATTGAAGCTCGCGCAGCCAACCCGACGATCTACATGCGCATCGAAGGGCCGACCAAGACTATCTACGAGAAAACCATCGTCGCGTCCCCCAAGACTTTCCTCACCAATAACGGTCACACTGCCAGATGTGAGCTCCCACCCAGGATTAACCATATTTGACTAATGTTTGAAATTTGAAGGCAATGGGCCTAAATCTTCCCCGGGTGTCACCAGTCTCGTCGCGCTCCAAGAGACTGGCCAATTCTTCCAGTCAACGGTACGTCGTTCCTCACCACTCTAAATATCAGAGCAATACTCAACGCAGGGCTCGTGCGCAGTGGACCGGATCGACATTCGGCGAGATCACCAAACTCAACGGCACCAGCAAAAACGCGGAGAAGGAGTGGGTTATTGCGATTAACAACATCGCTAACGGCGGCAAAGGGGGCATCCCCATCCAGAACCCCAACAACGGCGACGTAGATCTTCTCCCGATTTATTCAATTTCCTGAAAGCTCATATAGTGATTAATTTCAGTATTGCGATGAGACCATCCCCAATCAACAGCACCTGCTTTACGCCTTCATCAGCGACGCCGGTACCACGCAACCCCTCATCATGAGTGGCCCCAAGACAGCCAAGGTCGGCCAGACCGTTCATTGTTCGTTCTTTCCCCGTCTATCCCTCTCTCCACTTGCTAATCTTGTTTCGCATACAGATGAAGTGCCATATGCTCCTGACGGCACGTACGTCAATGACCTCACGGTCGACAGCACCACCGGGCAACGGGTCCACGCGACGTTCGGCCCCAACTCAGGGCCCACTGCGAGCGTGCCAATCAAGTTCTCGAAGAAGGGCACATACAACATGAAGGCGCACTGCGTCTCGACCACGTCGTGCCTGCGCTCCAACCACGTCGTGACTGTCGTCTCTTAAAGGGAGTGCAGAGGCATTTGGTGATCCTGTCACGAGAAATATGAACTTTCGACGCTTACCCTCAGGACTCTCTGTCTGTATATTGTAGCTTACCGAAGCAGGGACGCTGCCTATGTGATATCTATATCGGTCATGTTATTTAGGACATCGCACGTGGTTGAATTTTCATGAATACGACTATATTTAAAAATAAGATATCCCTTAGATAGCGCATAAAAAACAGAAAATGCGTACGTATGTATCTCATTAAGCGCAGTGCCGGTCTTGATGTCAAACTGCAACATTGACCCTACTAGCCTTTTAGTTACGATAATTCACCGCTACCAGCTTATGTCTTTCCCTTACCGCGTGCCATCTTGTTTTCCCTTCACCCACATCGCCCATAAACCTTATTTCAGTTGGTGCTATTATCTATCAATACATATATTGGTGATAGATATGCGTAAACTGCTATTATTCAAGGTTATTGCGGGTGCCCGAGATACATTAGGTTGAATCGATCGCTAGTAACCTCATTCATGTACACTTCCTTTACCAGTCGTGCTACATCCTAATTGGTCCATCAGCTCGATTGAATTTTTTACTCGATGGCCAGACGTACCTCAAGCAAGTCGTTACAGGGACCGCGGTCAATGGCTCCCGGTCGTCCGCCATCTAGCTCGATAAGTCTACCATCGTGTTTCACAAAGCACACGTAAGCCCCGTCCGGATGTTCGTCCGCGCTCGCAGGGGCACTTTGGCCGGCATTACACATAGAAGCGTGGATTTCAGCAAACACGGGAGTCGAAGAGAAGACTTCAGCGCGAGTATTCCCGTTATTTGGAGTGCTAGGTGCTTGGCAAGCAGGGGAGGCAAAAAATGTTTCCAGAGGAGAGGAGGGAGTGAATCTGACATCCGTCTGCAAAAGTTCTGTTTGCGTATGTAAATTAGAAAATTCTGTAGACGGACGCACATTCGCTACGGCATGCATAAGGGCCATGGCGCCACAGGCATTGCGGATCTAGTCGTTGCGATTAGGGAAACAGAGATCTGGACAAGTGTAGTCACGCACAGTTTGCTTCATCCAAAAGATAGATCCGTCAACTTTGACCGCTCCTGGCTTCTCCGCTGCTTCGTTCTCGGCTTGCCATCGTGGGAGCCCCTCATGGTAAGGGGACACCATAATCACTGCTTTAACTGGGCGGGGAACCAAAGCGAGCAGCTGCCAAATTTCAATCAGCAGGTGATGTCAGAGCAACGTATAGTTTTAAATACCTCTTCGTCAAGCCCTAAAACATCGTAGAATTGGCCTGAGTCGGGTTCGAGGCCGGCACTGTTGGCCCACTTTCCATAGCTCAGATGTTACCAAGTATCGCGAAGAGTATGAACTGCGTACGCCATTGAAGATCTAGGACTGATTTGAGTCTCCATTCTGGATGAAAGTGAGCTTCTATATACCTCTGGGTTCGACTCAAGCGGTACCCAAGCCATCGTGGTCAATGTGAAAGTGATTGGAGATCAGCGGCATATAAATAGGTATCGGAAAGCGCCGAAGCGTGCCGCGGAGCCAATCGCGTCTTTTGAAAGTCTGCACATGGACCTTACTTGATCAACTTTGCGAAGCTCCATGTCTTATCTTCAGATGACCTCTCGGCGATTGTGTATTCTTATCAAGAGACTCGACTATCAGCCACCATCTCAAACTGGCTGGCCTCCTCTTCGATGTCTTTCTTCCACGGAGTTGAGCTAGTTCCCAAGTCTTCACTGTTGATATCCGTCTTGTTAGTTCTTTGCTCTTGCGTGACGTCTACGGTGCGTGTTGATACCATTAATACTCACAACTCAGGTATCCTTAGCTGAACTCACTTTTGACTTAGACGTACGGCTACGATGGCTCTATGATGTGGGTTTCCTCCCCATACTTCGCACAAGCAGTCGCCCATTTCTATCTTTTAGCAATGGTCTCAACATCCTTCCCGCTTACACCAACTACTTCTCTCTTACGACTGCAACCCTCGCGCTCAACACCGCCTCCGTCTGGATTGGTGGTTGCATCGCGGGGCTCGTCTGGGGCAAACTCACCGACGTGTACGGTCGCAAGATTGCCCTCTTCTGGGCTGCGGCGATCACGTTATTCGCGGTTATCCTTCAGACGGCGGCGCAGAATGTTGCCATGTTTGTCGCAGCAAGGATATTGATTGGGTTTGGGACGAGCGCTAGCACGCTATGTGGGCCGACGTACCTAGCAGAGACGCTGCCATTCAAGTGGAGGGCCTGGGGACTGGGTATACTGAATGATTTCTACTACGTTGGTCAGTCTTCCTTTTTTCCTCTATGATTGGAAAAATGCTAACTTTTCACGCGCAGGAGGATTGATTGCAGCCGGTGTCACCTATGCAACATCCTTCCAAACCTCGACTTGGGCCTGGCGCACCCCGTCTGCCGTACAAGGCATCTTCTCAGTCCTTTGTATTGCAATACTCCCCTTCATCCCCGAATCTCCGCGCTGGCTAGCATATCAAGGACGCAACGAAGAGGCGCTCGTGGTCCTTGCATTGACATATGCGGACGGGAACACAGAAAACGAGACCGTGCGAGCGCAGTATAAGGAGATCGTAGATACGATCAAATGGGAGAAAGAACATGCGGGTGAAACCCTGAGCGTCATGCAGATGGTGAAGACGCCGATCGCCAGAAAGAGGATGGGATTGGCTTTGTCAGTTGCGGTATTCAGTACACTGTCAGGTGCGTGTTATCAACTCTTCCTTCTCAGAACCGGCGATGAACGGTCAATCAGGCAACATCATCGCTTCTTACTATCTCGGAACTATGCTCACGAATGCCGGAATCACGAATACCACAACCCAACTTGAAATCGTGAGTTTGCACATCACGATTTCTACTTTTACCTGATGTTGAACTGCAATTAGAACATCATTCTCAACGCGTTCTGTCTCGTCTGCTCCCTCTTTGGGACATGGGCCGTGGAAGCTTGGGGCCGCAAGCCCATGGGCGTCCTCAGCACGGGTCTACTGACCGTCTTCATCTTCATGATTGGGGCGTTAACAAAAGGTATGCCCTGCCTCTCTCTGATAGACATTTTCGCTGAGCTTTGACTGTCAGAGTATGGCACCACATCGACGAACAAGTCTGCTATCTACGCCACTGTCGCCTCCATCTTCCTGTTCCAGGGTGCATATAGCTTCGGTTGGACGCCCCTTTTGTACTTGTATCCTCCCGAGGTGCTCAACTACTCGATCCGCGCTAATGGCATGGGCGTATTCACGTTTGCTTTGAATGGCGTCGCGTAAGCCCCCTCGCTTAACCACCAAGATAGTCAGCTTATGCGCTCCTTTTGTAGCTTGATGGGCGTATTCGCTTTCCCATTCGCCATTGCCGACATCGGTTGGAAGACCTACATGATCAACGGCGCCTGGGATGCGCTCGAGCTGGTTGTCATCGCGTGGTACTGGGTCGAGACCAAAGGCCGCACATTGGAAGAGATCGATACGCAGCTCGATGGAATCAAACACAGTGATGCCCCGGATCTCGAAAATACGACATACGCAGCGAAAGTTATGGAGAAGGGTGGAGAGGCCTTTGGGGGTGACAACTGGGAGATTGTGGAGGTCGAAAAGTGATTACTTGTGCGCGTCGTATTTGCAGTTTTAAATTGTGATCATGTTCTAACTGCGAGGGTCTGTGTAGTCGATCTTCATTCTGAACTATGTATAACTATGCTGAACGCCGCTGTGTAAAGGAGTTGGCGAATTGGTAACTCCGATTTAGCACACGTCAAGCGCCAGCTTTCATCATTTTGGCCCCAATTCCAACCCCGGATGACATTCGAGTTCACAGAATCCATGTTTCTCGGTGGCGCGCGCACCATCGATCTATTTTCATATAACGAAACAGATGCATTACAGCACTCGAACTAGCAACAACCCCCCTCTTCCGCCTGGCACCATTCTCCGTTCACAGTACACAAAAGCTGTGGATTCGGAAACGCTAAACAGGGAAAATACGAGAGTGATACCGAAGGTAAGTGAGAGGCCAATCCCCCTCGGCTTCACACTTATTGCTCTACCTCGAGCCATTAGCGCAATCCAGTGGACCACATTGTCATTCAACATACAACGGCAGTCCGGGCAATTCCTGGGCATCCCAAGCGTATCAAGCTGTTATGGACCTCGCAAAATCGTCTCATCCGAGTCGTCGGCTTCATCAGATTTGTGCGCTATCCGCCGTAAATATCGGCGAATAGTATAAATTTGTACTACCCTTTGACAAACATCGAATCACCGCCTTTCGTCATCTGTCAATGACCTAACAACAAGTATCCGGCGGTGGACGTGGAATGTGATGATTATCGCCTCATATCACGACTGGAACTCATTTCCATCAACAACAGAGATACCGATACAGACAGCATGGGTCTCTACTTTGAAAACCACGTTGGTCAATGATGGCACAAGGCTAGCTCACTAGCGTACCCTCCTCGACCTCGCAAAACCTAAGTGCACTCGAATTCGCTTCGATTGCGGCTAATGTACCTGGTTGGTACCTGGCACTGAAAGCTCTGATTTCCGGTCATACACCCGATCGAAATGGGACGCATCGGATTGTCATCGAGAATGGAGGTGAGCATTCTGCCGTGCGGCGCATGCATATTGTGGGATTGATTGTTGTTTACGGCTCAAGTCACGGATCGTATAATCCTATTCTAGATAGCTTGTATTCACTCAAAGCTGGTGCAGATTATGGACAATGCCCTCCAACCTCGGAAGCGCTCTGGAATTACACAGATCGCATTTTGTCGGAATGGGTGTTCGTTTTGGGCCTGAGATTGGTACTTAAGTGTACTGAGGATCGTCTAAAGCTTGTACGATGAGTCCCATTGCTATTCTTCCAAACAAAAGGCATTTCCGAGTCGTTGAATATCAGGGGACAGGAAGTAACTTGTATGCTCATATTAAAAAAGTAAGAGAAAGCGAATTAGGCAAATGTGCGAAAAGTCCATTCATATGGCACCGCTTCGCATTCAGGTTCGAACGGGTAATGACGATGGCAATAGATGCACTTTGAAAGCAATCACGCTAGTAGCCTTCGCATCTGAGTAATGAATGTCAGCAACCGCGGAACAACAGTTGAACACAGATACTTACCTGACATCCACCTCATTCCAGCCGGTCAACCAGCTGCTCCAGACTTAGCGCCCGATCGCAAAAGTCTACCACCTCAAACCTAGGTTCATGCACTGCCAGCAATCTCAAAGAATCCTCACAGCTGCGATACCACCGCAATTCGGAACCTGATGCTTCATTTTCCTGAAGCTCGTACTGGAAGAATACCATTTTGACTGTTCTAGGCAATGAAGCAGATCTTTCGAAGACACCTTGGACGTCATCGAAGAGCCATTCAGATACAGGGAGACTCTCTGTGAGAACCGCACCAATGTTCAGTCGCAGATAAACCAGCGAAGGTACAAGGCGAACGATGCCAGAGATCCGGTCCTTCTTGATGTGGCGGTTACAATAAGGAGTCCGACGAAAGTAGACCCCACTGAGGTCCAGATACTGTAAGGATGTGGGCGAGCTATCAATACCATCTATACTGATGATCGGTTCGATACAATCCTGAGGCCGTGGATAGTGGATCTTCAGTGACTCCAGCTTTGGTATGTGGCTTAGCCACGCAGAGCAAAGACGTGAGAGGGCGTATGTGGTGTGGTTGGATCCGATGGTTAGCGTAAGCAGGGTCTGGCTGGGATGTAGATGGAGAAGAATGTGCTGCACCGCGGTAATGAGCTCCGTCTCGTACTGCTCGGTGCGCCACCGGCGTTGCTCCCACAACTCCCAGGCCTCCACAGCTACCAAGGCCCGTGCGATATTGGATTCGGCAGTCGAGCACTTTCGCTTCTTCCTGAAGCGTAGTATCAAGTTCCGGACCTGCCAATTGAACATTTCTATCGTGGAAAAGCGACCGCAGAGCGGGGACTCAGACATTGAAGGCGGCACAGGGAAGTTGTATGGCGATAGGGTCTCGTCGTCGTCGAGGTGTACGTGAAGATCGACTATTTTCCTATCCTGCGTATGTGTGTTATCCAACATAAGCGCGAATGCAATTGCCTGCTTGTGTCCGCGGAGCATAACAGACTGGAGGCGATACTCCTGGGACGTTGCGCGAATATAACGAGACACTTGGGCCAGTGCTCGGCCGGTTGGGCCGCCGTCGGTACATGCACCGGCATATATCTTGTGCCAAATCTCTGGAGGCACGCGGTCCATTGCCTTGCTGTGGGCAGCTGGAGTACTACGCACGGAACGCAGTGGCTTGAAGCAGTGCCGGATGCCAGCAGCAAATGTAAGGTTGTCACTTGAGTAGTAATCAGCTTAGACTAACTAAGAATACGGCGACGAAAGGCGGCTTACCAGGTCATGGCTTTCAGCCTGAGGGTTCGATGGTGGTAGTAGAAGAACCCCGCGAAATTGCAAGGTGTTTTTATAATATACAGGGCAAATGTTGGTTCCAACTATTTGTACGTGTTTGTTTGGTGGCCATCCTACTCCTTAGCAGCTGACTCCTGAGATTCTCCAACCTCACGCTGATGCCATCGATCAAATGAGCAACAGATGCATCATATATAACATCACATCCCGCTCGAGTGAGCCGCCATCCACTATTGCAGTGTCCCACTACTATTCACTGCAAGGCACTTTCGGGACGCGTGGTGCGCGCACACTTGGCTTGAGTTGCTGTGCAGCAAGTACACACGACAAGTATTTATGTAGATATAAGGTAGTTCCGATGCCATACTGCCCTATTGTAACGTACAAATATATCTCACAGAATGAGGCCACTCCGGGATAGCTTGCGTGCCGGATGAACGAGTAGGGGCACTTGTGCCCTATTCATGCGCCAGGATTCCAGTGAGATCTAGACCAAAATATAGCTCTTATGTCCTGCAGATTAACCAATCAGCATGATCCGCAATCGATTATAAAGCGGCTTCGTACTAATTACTCTTTCCCACAAGCTCCAGTACACCAAGACTGCGATCGCACCCATCAACCACCATGAAAATGTGCTCGTCCTGCGCTACCTCCCTCAGATGATTTGCAATCGAGCAAATCGTTTTCGCACTGGATCCAGATATGCTCGTCCCTTAAGCTCATATTGATAGAAGATCTTCTTGACCGTCTTCGGAAGTTAATAGCATTCATCAAACCATGATTCGACCAGTAAGTAGAGGAAGAGCCAACACCATAGTTGCGCTGACGCTGAGACGCAGGAATACCAGCGCAGGAGCAAGACGTTCAATGTGAGGAAGTATGTCGTGCTTGATAGCAGTGATAATGTGTTTGTTGATAGCATAGCTTGATAACCACCGGAAGTCGACGCGTATAACATCCAAATGTTGTAGAGACGGCGGCGGCCGATAGTGCAAGGGAATTGTGTCTCTGAAGATAAACCAGCTCGTCCGATTACAGCAGCTCTAGCTCAGAGCCCTTATCGAGGAATGATCTTTCTGCCTATCCTGAAACGTAACTGCGCCTGTGTTAGGCCTGTACGAGTATACCCGCTCGACCCGATGGCACCGGCCGACTTGTGGACTTCACTGAGCTCCGCCGAGTATTTCTCTATCATCTGCTCGATAGCCGGGGTTGCTAAAGAGGGTCCAACCTCGTCGCCAGAGACGAGCTGTTTGATGGTGGGATGGGAGAAGACGACATTCTGGTTGATAATATGGACGGCTTTTGACACCTGCCGGTCGGATGAGGGGCGGAGCGCATCCATTATGCGATTACGCAGGAAGGTCATGCTTAAGTTGATTAAGAGGTATTCAGCACAAACTTCCTAGAGCGGCGACGAGATGGGGACACACCTATCGAAGCCTTGTGGGAACGGGATCAATGTTGGCGTCGGGGGGAGACTCGGAGTTGACATTCGGCTTGCACCCCAGCCAAACTTCCATGTCGAGCGCGGTCCAGGCAGCCGGTGGAGCCGCGTCTCCGCCTTCTGCGCTGAACTCGACCGTTTCTTATCTGGAAAGCGCCATTGAGATTGTGAAACTAGCAGGAAAGCTCGAAATGCTTACAGTGCGTCGATTTGCCGTCGTAGAGCTTGACCGCCGCCTTCTTGGCGACACGCAGCGAGAGTTTGTCCTCTGCGGTGACGAGCGACATATCCTTGAAGATCCGCAGAAACGTGGTGCTTTTCTCCCACCCTTCCACCGCGGTCCTGCAAGTCCAAAACACTCGTCAGATCGCATCGATAAGCAAGAGGTGCAGCGGGGCGCAACAAACACGATATATGAGCTCAACGACATCGAAAACAGGGATGGCAGGCTCGAAGAGAACGTCTACCTGGTTCCACCCGCGCTCGAGCACGACAGCGCCACTCATAAGCGAGGAAGACTTAATGACGCTCTCTAACGGCGCGGGGACCATGTTCTCACCCGAAGCCAGGATAAGCACATCGTCGAGCCGCCAACACTGCAGCCGCAATGAGCAAGGCGAAAGAGAAGAATGCACATATTCTTACATCTTCCACAGCCCGGTCTTTGTAAGATGCGGCGTCTACAGATCGCTCTTTGCGTAGCCCGACATCGAGGAGGTTCACGATGCTCATTGTATGCGCTTGCGTGTCCTGTCGGATGAGTTATATCATCACCACGGCATTTGAACACGAAAAGCCACGCACCAGAAACCGCAGTTCGAAGGAGCCGTCGCCCTGCGGTACCCAGCGCATATTCATGCCCCTGCTAAAACGCATGTACGCTCACTCTGACAACTCCAGTGCGGATCGAGCGCCCACATCTCGATGGCGCCATACATAGATACGATGTTGATAACCTTGCGCGCGAGGGCATCGCCCACCTTGATCACGAGCGAGCCACCCGCGTACATGGTGATCTGCAGCGCGCGCAGCGCCAAACACCCCACGAAGATCGGCACGACGGCGAGCGTCGTCGTCGTAGCGTTGCGTGTTTTTCATTGCGATGTTGGTTCTGGCTATGGTGATAGGCGTGAGGTTGTCCATGAGGGTGGTGGGCGGGTACAGCGCAACGGAAGTGGCTCGGAAGAGGAGCGCGAAGAGCTGCGTGGCAATGCCGAGTGCCAGTGTGCACCGAGGCGCTACCCCTTACGGAGCGAGGTGAAATGGTCTGAGTGCTGCGTCAGTAAGGCTTTCGTATCAACAATGCAAGCGAGAGAGGCGTACCAAACAGAAGACCAACTCAGGACGCTGCTACTTGTCTGCGAGATGGCCTTCGGGAATTGGGTGCTTCCGCTCGAGTGCAGATAGCAGGTCCAAATTTGCCTGCCAAATCAGGATATGGCTCAAACGAATCAGAGGCTGTCTCGTGTCCGAGGAGAGGGTAGCATTGCAATACGGTAGGAGCTTCCTCCACCTTGAATGGGATGAGTGCGATGACTTGAGAGATGAGGCCGCCAAGCGACGGAGAGGTAAAGATGCGGCCATGGGTGCACGACATCTTATGGAGCAGCGAGACGAGCGGTATTGTGCTGGGTTGGATAGCATATACTGTGGTGCCATTTTTCAACTTGGAAGAGGAATATATACACCCCCATACCCGATGAGCTTTGTCGACGTCGAAGCCCTGCGTAAGGTGTTCATGCTCGATCAGTATGCTAAACCCCTGACAATGCACCCACATTACGTGAGCACATTGGTTCTTCTTCCGGACCTTTGCTTGAGGTTGCCCCTTGGTTGCCCCACGCACGACGATCAGGCGTCTTATTTCCGCTGCCTCGTAGGCCACCCTATTCAAGGCCCTTACTTACAACACTGTAAGTTCTCAACCTGCGTGGTCGGAGAATGATCGGACATAGCGTGGTGTGGGCCGTATCTTAAGGATTCAGAGTCATCCCACGCCTTTCCGGGATGCGTCTACGGTCTCTCATTTGTGTGATTTGACGCTCACTGACAATGATGCAGAACTAGGTCATATCGGCTAAGGTTTCCTGTAAAAACAAGCCGCATAGCTCGGGCGCGGCTTGCTTTCTCAATATATGGATAGCTTACAGGCCTTGTACAGGCCCAGGCTGTTATGCATAGCCACTGAGGCGATGGTTTTCGATATAAACGATAAGTCTTCAACGCTTATCAACGACCATGCAAATGTTTCCCTCAGCTCCACCCATCATCCTCGTCTTCTCCTGTGTCCATGCTGCCTATGCCCTCGCAGTAAACACATCATCGGTGCTGTCTGTATCCGTCAACACAGCTCTCTCCACGGATGTCACTGCCGATGACCCCGCCAGTACATGCGATAACCTTCATACCTGCCGCAGCCTATACTCTATCATTCAAACCTGCCTCGCCACGATCTTCGCATGCGTCTGGGTCGCCGTGCATCGTAACATTCCTGCACCGAAAATCGAAACCGTCCGCCGCTCGAACCCCATTATCAAGGCTGCGCGGTGGCTATGGTCTACGATCCTCGATCAAAGGCAATCGGTTATTGTTTTCACGGTTACTCTCTTGGCGCCGGAATGGGTCCTGGCTTGGGCGGTCCGACAGCGACTACGAGCACGGACGATAGCGAAAGAGCTGGAGGAAGCGAGGGTGGAGGCGATGGAAGATTGGAAAGCAAGCCACTCAGAGCTTGTGAACGGGACATCGGCAGTGGCTGTCGAGGATCGGGTCGGAAGCACTGGTGTGTCGGGGCGAGGATCATCGGAGAACTTAATTGAGAAACGATCTTCCGTCGTGGACAACCATTCACGTCCAGCACCTACAGAGGAACGAGGTGCTTGTATGTCTGGACGATGTTATCATTGGTTCTGACTACTGATCTTTTTATCAACAGTGACTCGTGCGATGAGCGTCGCGAAGTTGGGTCAACGTGCGTGTTTATTTTGCTCCGGGCATACTCCTGGCTGACCTGGAAGGCAGCGCTCACAAACGCGCATGGGTTCTTTGCCATCATGGGTGGCTACCATGCTTACGACAAGAACGGCCCGCTCAATCCTCTGAGTCCCGATGAGGTGATCAAACTCGTCCGTAGCAGCAAACTGGTTCCCCCCACGAGAGACGAGCTGTCCAACCTGAGCAAGGGCGATGTGATTTCTAAAGGCGTTGCCATTCTGCAGACGATAGCATTCGTGGTGCAGTGCATTGCACGGCTTGTCAAGCACCTTCCGCTGACAAACCTCGAGGTCATGACCTTGGCGTACACCGTCATGACTGTGGCGATGTACATTGCTTGGTGGGATAAGCCGCTCAACATTAGCTGCGCTATCCGCGTGCCGGGTCTCTCATCCGGAGACAAGGCCACCCACGAATACAACTGGGACACGATTTTCTACTATATCATAGGCGCTCAGGACGATGAAGCGGACCTGCGCTATTTACAACGTGTCCCGACGTTTTGGGCCGGGAAGGCCGGGGAAGAAGACGTGTGGAACGCGGACATCATCGCGCTACTGGCGGCGATGGCATTCGGCGCGGTTCATTGCATTGCCTGGTCATATGCATTTCCTTCTCACACAGAGCTACTCATGTGGCGAGTGTCGTCGATCGCCATAGCTGCTGTTCCCGCAGCCCTCCTGATAGGACTGGCCTTGTCTCGCGGCATTGACGACATGGGGGTTCTCGTTCTCATTGGTTTTAGCTTTGTCGGAGCCCCAGTATACATCTGTGCTCGTACGATTCTGCTGGTGCTATCATTCACCACTCTCAAATTCAAATATCTACCTTACGCTGTGTATCAAAATGTCCAATGGACTGAGTTCATACCTCATATTTAGCTTGCACATCGGTTGTACTGCTTTGGTTGATCTTGCTATTTCTTAGATACGCTAGTGTATTAGCCATGTGCCCGAGACATTTACAAGTGCATTTTTTCGAAGTGCGAACTCGTGGTGCCGCTATTGAAGACTCGACACAGGTCACCCGATCAGAAGATCTAGTAAGAGACAGGATATATATCAAATAGACCGACACCAACATTCCCGAATATCGGAGCACCCGCGTACTAATCTACCTTCGATCTGCCCCCATGAGCTCATCTGCAGTGGAGGCCTCGTCTGTTGGCCAGATAGTTCCAAATCAGATCAATCATTAATCAACCATAATACATATGCTTTGTGGGTTGACTGCCCGTCACTCGGAGAGCACACCCAAGCACACTCTGGTGCCCATTTCACGGAATAGTCCAAGAATTTTCATCATAAATAGCTAGTCAGACTCGCCCTAATTGAGAAATTGGCGATATCGAGTCGATCTGAGTGTAAATGCAGCCAGAGCTTCTGTAGTAATAGCCCCTCACGTTCTGCAACGGGGCATTCAATGCGACTGCTCAAATATTAGCGACAAGGAGATCACCTGTGAAGGCAACGAGAAGGGAGCATCGGAGGAAAGTCCGAAATTGGGGCGAGAAGCGAAAGTACAAGGGTTGCAAAATAATGCCGATATATAAGAACGAGTACAAGAAAGTAAGGGCAATGACCATTCATATAATCGGCATTATACCCACTTCACCACGACCTCGCCTGCACCCTGACCATCAGAGGAGGCCGCGTGACCACGAAAGCGTCACCCAGACCGCGTATCCACTCCCCTTCCTTGAAGCCCTCAGGGCGAGCTAGATCAAACTTCTGCACTACGAAGCATGTCACGCCGCGCAGCTCAACTAGCGCGAGGTTCTTTCCAACACATGCCATGGGGCCAAAGGAGAAGGGGTTGAATGCGGTGATTTCATGTTTGACGCCTGGGGCCGACGCAAAGGCAGAGGAGGGCAGCCAGCGGTCAGGAATGAATGAGTCCGGGTCGGTGAAGTAGTCGGGGTTGTGATGGATGGTATAGAAATGGGGGAGGATTTGCTGCCCTGGGGGAATGTAGCTATGTGTGAAGATTAGCTAAGAGCACAGCCGAGAATAGGCAATGAGGAGAACGCACTATGGCCCAACAGTGCATCCCTGAGAATCTGGCGAACTCCTCGGCGAGCCATCGAGGACAGGTGGCACCAGCCTCAAAGCCTCGTTCCTGAGAGAATGTATCAGCCAGCATCCCTCAGAATCAACAGAGATACTCACATGCAAGCGTTTAAGAACGGCATCCCCACCATCTTCGTGAAGTCAGTCGTCTCCGTCTTGTCAGGGAAGAACTGGTCAATTTCGGCACGAAGACGCTGGAAGTGCTCGGGTTGGATGAGGAGATAGTAGAAGAGGACGCTGAGGGTGGTTGCTGTCGTGTCGGACCCTGCAACGACGGCAAGCGCGCCATCCGCAAAGACAGCAGGCATGGTGGGTTTGACGGGCTCGAGACCTGCTTCGTCGGTCTTTAAGACGCTACGTCAGCGAGATTGAAATAAAAAGGTTAAGTAAGCTCACAAGATGGTAAAAGAGATCCTTAATGATACTCCCGCGTTGGATTCTCCTTGACACGTATGCTTTGGCTACATTGAGAAATCTTTCGCGTGGTCCACCAATCCCCGGAATGAGACGCTGGTAGGTGAATGACCATGGAATGTGCGCCAAGACTGCTGTCATTCTGTTGTGGTATATGTCAGATATATGCTACGAAAAGCAAACGCGTTACGCACATATTCATCGCGTCGAGAGCCGCCCAGACCCCAGTCACGTCGGATCCATTTTGCATCATATCAAAGCCTGCGCCGAATCTGAAAGGAACAACATAAGAGGGAGCTGCGAAACGATGCGAGGACCACGTACGCCATGTCGCCCATGAAATCATATCTGCGCTCAAGCGTGAACATCCACTATCGAAGCTTTGGGAAAGCGGGACTTACGAGAAGAAGCTCACCCAGAGTGAGAGATCAATAACCTGCCCAGACCGCTTCTCGAATTGCGCGGTGAGTTCCCGCATGCGCGCGATGATCAAGTCGTCGTAACCCTTGACGGACGCAGTGCTGAACGCACGATCCCAAAGGCGGCGACGCGCTTTGTGCTGATCTCTGTCGCGGTATGTGATGAGGGCACCGGGAGAGCCTGCTGGAGCTCGGTTGTACCAGACTGCGTGAGGCTTGCGGGTGAGACGAAGAACGTTATGGGAGGGATGTTGTTACGCACATACGCCCTTGGGCAGACCGCTAGGACCCAGAATCGGTGCAATGGTATCAGCGCGGCTGATAGACAGCTCGTTTGGTCCTGCCAGGGAAGGGATGATGAGGATTGGAAGCGAAATGTAGGAAGGTCAAGCTCACCGACGCGCACAATGTCTCCATACTTCTCATGCATCTTCTGGTAGTACAGGTGCTGCTGGCCCTCGTACATCTTCCACGCCATCGTCAACTTCGAGAGCTTGTTCAGTATGGGGCCAGGGTACTGAGCCAGCGGGTGCCATGGCGCGAGGCGATAAACGGCCACATTGGTGAGAACCGATGCCCAGTACCAGACGTAGGTGAAAGTAATGGCAAGAAAAGTGCTGGGGGCGAATGGTGCAACGAAAGGAATAAGCAAAGTTGGTACGGCGAGAAGGAGCACGCCGACGGGGAGGGGTGCATCTGGTTCGTAGCGTTTGAAGATTTGGTGGGTAACCTAGTGAGCGAGGCATTGTCAGTGATCGGTACCTAGTGCCTGTCGGTTGGGGAGTACACAGCGATTTCTATCTCGGGTTTCGAGATAGTCCTCCGAGTGTGCAAAGAAATGGCCCAGAGAAGTAGTTGAGGACTCACAAAGCCAGTCGTGACTACCAGAATAACGCTATCCGACAGCCGTAGATGCTTCACTAGCGCTCCATAAAGTTCGGCCATACTGGCGGGATGAGGGAAGACAACTGAGCAGCTTCTCTGCGCCAACGTGCTGAATATATCATTGTCAACTCGACGGAGGTGGCGGCTTCACATATACCGGTCCCATAAGGTCGAGTGGGCCCATCAGTCATGGCGATCTTGAATCAGAAGTGGTCGGTCGAATTGAAATGCCGATATCTTTGTATGGGTATAGTAATACTATCCGAGGAATGAGGGGCGCAAGGCATGTGTAGAGCGTGGAGTCTAAAGGGGCGTGTATGTGGTATGCGAGGGTATGTATGTATGTAGTATGCGTATGTAGTATGTCGGAAAACGAAACAAGACATAATGAGTGTAAATGAGACAGTCCAGCAATCAGTCCTCCCATGTCAGTGGCCCCTTCAAAGCCCGTGACACCTGCCCGCGCGTGATGTTCGAGCCATCCCAGGCTTCGAACCAGACCGCGCGCTCGCGGCCCATGCCAAGCACCGTGCCCCAGAAAGCTAAAACCTGCTTGTCGGGGGCTTTGCCGCTAAGCCCGCCTCCGCTGCGCATCTTCATGCTCTTCGGGCTGAGATCCCGAATGAACTGGAGGCTGGGGAAGGCCGTAGGGCGGAAGAGCGACGATATCTGCTCGCGGAGCCGGAAGTACTCCGACCGCCCGCGGTCCTCAACGAGGCGAATGTCGAGATGGCGGATGCCGATGAGCTGGACGTTGGGATGCGTGGGGAGGAGCACATGGGGCGAGATGTAATCGGGTGTGCGCCAGTTCCATTCCGCGTTGGCCGAGCAGATGAAATGCTCCAGGTTGGGAAGCCACTTTGCGAGGGGGATAGGCTCGCGTACGCCGGGGTAGACGAGGTGCTCTTCGACAACTGCGGAGGGGTGTCCCAACTCGAGCTCGAGGATCTGAGCGCCGTGTGCATCGAAAAACTTGGCGAAGCCGTCGCCCGCGTACATGAAGTCCGACGACATTACATATAAGTTCCTAAGCTTCGGCATGTCCCAAGGGGCCATCATTGCGAAGGTTACGTTGTCGAGGATGACCTTCAGCGACTGCAGGCGGGGAAGGGATATGGGTAAGGTTTTGAGGGACGTTATAGCTTGGTTGGGAGAGACGTCGAAGTTGGCGGATGAGAGCTCGAGATACTCGAGCGAGTTGCCCAGGTAGTGGAGATTGGGGAGCGCGTAGAGCGGGAAGATATCGTCCTGATCGTAGTTGGTCCAGACGAGCCGCTGCAGCAGCGAGCCCACGTGGGCGAGCGCTCCGAATACCTGGCGGGGTGTGTACCTGGCGGCTGGACACTCATACTGCAGAGGGTCTCTGCACACGGAGCGCTGATCGGTGAAGTTGATGAGGTTGGGCGCGCAATCGAGGATGCTCTTGATATCCTCCACGGCGCATCTGCTGAGGGCCCGCGTTTCGATGTGTAGTCGGCGAATGAAGCGTCCCGCTGACCCTTTGGTCATTCCACAGGACTGCTCCAACAACAGCTTCGCCAACGCCTTCCCCTGCTTCGCGCTCCTGATCCAAATGAACTCGAATAGAAGTGGTTGCATCAGTTCATGCCAGACGGTCGATACGCTGGCGAGGTTTAGCTTTTCGCGCATGGAGGCTGCGTAGTCGTCCCATTTGCATGGTGCGGAGGATGCGCCGGAGTCGACCAGGAAAGTGTGCTGAATGGGTTTGTAGAGAGGATCTGGAAGGAGAGGAGTTGCCTCGCGCAGTACCAAATGCCAGAGCTCCGTAGGGAGAGACGCAATGTCAAAGGCAGGAGTGAAATCCGCGGCGTTCGGAGGCAAGGTTCTATGGAAGATTGAGAACAATTGTAAGCAGATGACTCGAAATTGAAAGGAGGGAAAGACTAAAAACAAGACAACACGAAGACAAAGACACGACTGCGACGGGGCAACGCGACAACACATCCGATGCGCGTCGTGTGCATCGGGCGGCCAATAGGCACCCCAGCCCAAAGCTACGTCTCGCTTTTCTACTCAAACTAAATCATCCAGATGCTCACCGTATCTCCCGCTTTGGAATCAGCTTGTCCACCTTCAGCATAACCTGACGCCGGATGTTGCGCTGGGCTGATAAAGGATACATTGGGTCGGTTACCGTTGACAGGTAGGCTGTCCAGTGTGTCGCCGAGGTGTATATGTACTGTAGTAGATAGCGGGGTGTCGCAGCGACCTGGAGAATACGGGAATAAAATGGGATGCAACGAGGGGCGGCGTGGTCGTTCTATATAGTCAAGATGGAGGGTCCTCGGGTGTGTGAAGCTGGAGAAGGCCGAGACCAGGGGCGCTCCGAAACGGCGGTGCTTTTACGCTTTCAGGCGTTCAGGTTCCGCTCTTACCTTCGCCGCCGACCGCCGATGGAATTCTTGGAACTTTGCTCAAGCCCGCTCAACTCCTTCGAGGGCCACACAATCAAACGCCCACCTGGAGGGACACTTTACGGATGAGATATTGCTTTGAATCGCGTGGATCGTCCACTGCACCGAATAATCTCTGTCCGCTACAGGCAAATTTCATCTTCTGAGACTCCAACTCACTTCCCTAGATCGCAAACAACTTCAAGTTGGGAACATACAGCAAGCTAATACGAATCCATCATCAACCTTGAGCTTTGTTCATATTCACTCTCCCGCCAGGCTACCAATCTTAGTTGGCTCCCGGGTCCCTCCAGATAGCACCACCCGCAGAGTACTGCGTCATTAAGCTCACGCTACCTCCCTAAATGCCGCTTTTGCCCGTAGCGTCACGGTATATGGAAGCCTAATCAGGAGCGGGAACGACTGCGTCCTCCGCCGCTAGCATTCAATTGCGCGGCGCCGTCTAGGCGGCCCGCCGGAGCTACTAGTTATACGGCGCGTTGTAGGCGCCATATTATAATTCATTCCGTGGGCGCCGCCTAACATGTGCGTAGAAGACTTCCGGTCCGCGAGAGCTGCTGGAATCTGATTGCGACACACACAATTGAAAGTGTCCGCTGGTGCCAGCATTGCGCACAATAGAAAAAATGCCATCCGGGCGATGGAGGAACCTCGGTGTTCAGCGCATACCAACTCTAAAGGTGCAATGCCACACTCAAGTTCGAAAACATCCCAACTATACACGCCACTTTCTTATTCTCTCAGTGATGGTGACTCGCTATTTAACTTTAAGGTATCCGGGTATTCAATCCGAGCCCATAGTCACTAAAGTCCCGCAGACCAGGACAAACCTCGTAGGGCCATCGCACGCACGCGATGATCCCGGCACTATCGACCCACACACGGGGCAATCACCACTCTCGGAGACTGGCCAGACATCCAGATGTTCGGGGAATGTTCGCAGAAATACTGTATATTGCTGCATGGCTGCGGTAATGAATCGCTTTCTTTCCAGCATTAAAGGACGATCATATAGACCAAGAGACCATTCGAAGCTTCGCATGTGATCTTACATGGATAAGCAACTTCATTCACATGCCAAGCGACTATTGCGGCGCGGTGGAAATCATCATCGCGCCTCCAGATGTGCAAAGAGGGACGAAGTCGGCCCTTCATGCTGTCTTCCCATTGCTACTGCCCGGATCCTCCCTTGGCAGTAAATCTGATCCGTCTCACGGTGATTGCCACCACAGCACGCAACTCGAGAATTGCAAGGTTCTCCCTGCCAGTGGCACAATAGATTCCCGACACAATTAGCTGGTCCGAAATGCAGAGAATGAAGTTTGTGGTTTGCTATGCTTATTGTTCGGCTGACCCTCGGCGGGCCAGCGTTTAGAGAAGAATCCATCGGGATGATACAAGGTTCGAGCATCGCGATTCAGGGAAAATGGGCGAGTGAATACATTGGCCAGGGTAGAGCTCTAATTTGTATAACTTGAATTCGCAGAATGTAGCATCCATCGCCCACTAGAATCATTTTCCCTTGAGACCTTTCGTAATGAGCCGCTACAGGCCACTGACAAAAGCCTCAGTGCGTAACACTTCATTCATTGCATCAGACGAACTTCATGCAGAACTAATAAATAAAAACGAACATAGGACCATTCAAATCATTCATTCCAGCTGACTTTGCGAAATTGAGCGCTTCTTCATTTCTGGGAAAATGGTGGTCAATATCCGCTCGAAGGTTCTCAGGCTGGAGTTTGTTTTCGTGGGGAGAAGTAGAAGATGACCGCCAAAATGATTGCAGCTTTGTCAAAGCGCACCATGGCCGTTAAGGCACCTTCGGCCACCACAGCTTCGGAAGATAGCTCCCACCCTACTACATCGTCGTCGGGCCGCGAAAGCATATCGATAAGCAGACGATATTGCTAAGACAGTGGGAATTGATTCTACAAGTCGATTGAAAAGGTTCCTGAAGCTAGCCCCGCATTGCACACGCTTACCAAACCAAAAATTGAGAGCTCCCAAGCGCGATTAATCTGATAACCGCCGTATACCAGATGCATAGTGAGCAAGAACCAGGTAACATGGGAAGCGACTGTGATCGCGCTGCATCTACCTCGATTCGAAGGAAATGCAATTGCGCAGTGCGAAAAAGTAGGAATAGCGTCTGTAATACAGATCATGATTTTACCTCCAGGTGAGCAAGAAGGGCAGGACAGGCTGTAGCAAACCAGTCGTCAATGCCATCCTCCCACCGCTCCAAATCGGCAACTCCCTTGGTATGAAAATTGAATTTTTGCACTATCAAGGCCACCACAGCGCGCAACTCCAATATTGCGACATTTTTGCCGACACAATTTTGCGGTCCAAATGAGAAGGGGATGAAGGCGTCGTTGTTGTGATTGACAATGTCGCTCGGTCGAGCGTCTGGCAGCCACCTCTCAGGAATGAAAGCATCCGGATTAGAGAAGTTGCGCGTATCGCGGTGAATTGAAAATGTGTGCATGAGAACGTGGGTTCCCTCAGGGAGGAGGCTGTTGATGATGAGTCGTTAATGCGTCCGAGAATACAATGACACCCACCATGACCCAGCCATTCTAGGTCCGCCTCCTGGAGGGACTCGTCTCTGCGAGCCACTCATAACCGGCGAATAAAGCCGGAGGGCTTCATTGCTATACACCAGACATCAGCATCACGGTCTTGCGATCAGATGGGAAACAGGGGCAAACATACATGCATGCATTCAAGTATTGCATCTCGGCCAGCCTTGTAAATTCGATTGCGTCTTCGTCCTTGGTGAAATTGAGGTCGATTTCAGCACTTAATTTCTTCAACTTGTCGGGATGGCGAAGAAGATAGTAAAGAACAATAGTCAGGGTAGTTGAAGTTGTGTCGGAGCCCGCTACGACCGCCAAGATACCCTCGGACGCCACTGCTTCCAATGCCGGACGCTCCGACTCAGGTGCATCCTCGTCAAGCTATCAAACGCCATGAGGAAAGAGTGTAAGAACTACGAAAAGTAACAGACCACTCACCAGATGATAGAAAAGATCTTTTATGCTAGATCCGCGCTTCACCCGCTCCCCGACCCATTTCGTTGTGAGCTCCACGCCGCGCCTGGTGAAGTGGTCACTTGGGAGCATATGGACAAACGTCAACGCCCAGCTAACTTGAGAAAGTACCGTCAATGCTCTTGGAAGTTCGCATACAATTAGAAGTGAGAGCAAGGAGAAACGAGACCGAGACTCACCGGAGGCCAGACTCGAAGATTGGCCAAATTTCTTCTGAATCATGACCTCTTTTCATGAATTCGAAGTCCGTGTCGAATCTACGAGAACCGTCAATGATATGGTCCAACGTGATAGGAGAGAACACATACGCCATTCTACCCATGAAATCAAATCTGATGACTTTCGGTAAGTAGTATAATCCTGGTTGTTGGGCGGTGGACTTACGAAAATGCCCTCATCCAAAAGGCCAAATCGACTACATCCGCCCCCATACTGGCTAGCGTGAGCTGTTTGACCAATTCTTGTACCCTGTCAATGATGATCGGCTCAAATGCCTTCGCCGAGTTACTGTTCAGGGCTCGGGCCCAAGGTTTACGGTGCTGAGCGTGCTCAACGGGATCTCGGATTTCTATGAGAGGTGATATATGGCCGGGTGGCGCACGGTTCTTCCACGCTGAGCGTAGAAATTAGGGTCATCGAACCAGCAATAGGAATCTATATACCATTTCCTTTGGGGAGACCGGTCACACCAAGCACGTCTGGTATAGCCTTCGCATCGCAGATCGATACCTCGTTCGGGCCTATGATCAATCGTGAGTTCGAGCCAGTCTGGAGTACGGATAGCGCTCACCAACACGGACAATATCACCGTATATCTTGTGCAGCTCTGAATAATATAAATGCTGCTTGCCCTTCGAAGATTCCCAAGTCATACGCAGCTTTGAAAGCTTGTTCAATAACGGGCCAGGATATTTTGCCAGAGGGTGGAAAGGGGAGAGCCGGTAGAATGCAGCAAGAAGTACGATGAGACTATAGTAAACAGAGAATGTCGATAGTGTTGCCGTGACGATATTGGCGAATTGGTAGCGCATCATGGGTACCATGAAAGATGGGACAAAAATCAGCAAGAGCACAAGATAGAACGGTCTGTCCGGTTCCCATTGTTTGAATGTTGAGTACACAAGCTAAAATAAAGAGATGAGTCGCTTTTCAGCATTCATCTGAAATAGCAGACCGCTCTTATAACTCACAAGACTTCCTAACGCCAGGGTTCCCCATGCCTGTGTCGCTGACAGGTCAAGGATCATTAAGAGATCAAGAGGCCGAAAGATGTGCGATATCAATGCAGGACTTTATATGTAAATCCCACATCAAGGCTGCTGTATGTTCGCGACACGTCGCTGAAATGGATGAGTATATGTCGTGATGGGGGTACACCTGGGGTACACAAGTGGGTGCAAAGTCTCCCACGCTGCAATCAGCCCGCATCGGCACCGGCGCCCGCCTACAATGAGCGTGCGGGCTCTATGGGCGGGCGGTCCGGATCACTAGTACTCCGGCGCGCTGTGCCGATTTCCTGCTTCCGAGTCTGACCGTGACAGCGACATCCACGTCGACATGCCCGGATGGCATACTTCAAAAGCCTCAACTACAATCAGAGCTCCCCCGGATCGATTTCAAAAGTTCTAATTCTCCTCCAGTGTCTCAAATCGCCTGTTACTCAATGCTGTTCTCGTGGGCACAACTTTTCGTTGCTAATCGCACTCGTCTTCCTTCCACCACAAATCTTTGCAAATCAACCTTCATTCTTCACAAATCACAATGTTCCATGTGTTTCAGCTGTATCGTGCCTCCGCTGTATCAGTCACTGTCGACGTCATGTCGATGCTCAAAGATTCGTGCGGAAATACTAACAGACGCTCTGTCAAAGTGTCTTCGCCAGCGCGGTAATCACAAGGCCAAGACAGGCCAAGGATATAAATGCTTTATATGATAAGCATGCACTGAGCTGCTCGGATATCTGAAAATGCTCGCCTTTCTGTACATCTTGCTATTCGCTGGAGTGGCCTCCAGCATCAGCGATTGGGACTGGGACGTGCCGATCCCAGACAACGATCCCTTCTATGACCCTCCCTTCGCATATGAACTATCCAATCCCGGCTCTGTGCTTAGAGATCGCACAGTATCCTCGGGGATCATCGGTGTATCTGCCGTTCAGCTGCTGTATCGCACGACATACACGAACGGCTCTGCAGGTGCAACTGTCGCCACCATCTTCACCGGGGCACTGTCTTTCGGCACCAGAGTCGTCGCCTTCTCGGAGCCAGAAGATTCTGTCAACACGACATGCGCCCCATCCTATCTTTTCTCGACCGGAAACGGGTCGGCGTTTTACTCGGACATCGGCCACGGGTTGGCCAATGGTTGGACGGTTGTGATCGCGGACTACGAAGGCCCCGGCTCTGCGTTTACTGCGGGACGACAAGCGGGTTACGCTGTACTAGACGCGATACGTGCTGCGTTCAACTATGGACCGCTGGGGGTGGACAGTGACGCAACGGTCGGAGCATATGGGTATAGCGGAGGCGCCATTGCTACTGGTGCGTCAAATCGGCGTTATTGTTCGAACTATCTTCCTCATAATTCACTTTTTATTTATTTTTAGGATGGGCGGCATCTTTGCAGCAGACGTATGCGCCCGAATTAAACGTCAAAGGTTGGGCTTTTGGGGGTACTCCAGCCAACATCACCGCCGCTTTGCAAAATGTCGAAGGTATACTAGATTTTTTATAATAATCGCTTCGCTTCGTCATCTGATCAAACCTAGGTACTGTGTGGGCTGGGCTGGCTGTGGCTGGATTTGCTGGCACAATGGCGGCTTACCCCGCACTGGCGAAGGTATTCGACAAGATTGCGACGGATAGAGGTCGAGATACTATCGCAAACGTGCAAAGTCAGTGCGAGAATGCGGATCTTTCTGAGTTTTCCTTGCTTAACTTCGAGAACGATATATAGTAAGTTCCCATTCGAAAGTTTGTTTGAGATGCGGTACTCAAAGGATCTGAAATTTCCCTAGCCAGAGTCTTGGCGACCAACTTTTTTATGACCCCATCGTCGCGGCTGTCTTCGCAAATGGCACCATGGGCCTTCAAGGTAGCCTGACGCCAACAGCACCAGTAAGTACCTTTCGTGGGCGTAAACATTTCGTAAAGCTTACGAGGCCGCGTTCCACGTAGATATACATGTATCACGGTGCGATAGACGAGGTCATCCCCTACTCTATTGCCTTGCAAACAGCAGCCTTTTGGTGCACGCATCTCGCAAACATAGAATTCGTCACTGAAACGGGCGGCACTGGGCACGTCGGCACCCTAGATGTCCTGGGCACGAATGCGACGGATTGGCTCGACCTTCGGCTCAGTGGAACACCTCCGCCCCTCGGGTGCTCCTTCTCCTCGTGGAACGCCTCGGGTACATTGGTGAAACGGGATGGGGAGGCAGGCAGGGGTGTCGCAAGATTTGGTAGGGGAGATGAGAACATCGCAAATGATATGAAGCAGCGCGTGCAGGAAGGGCGCAGCGTTCCGAGTTTATGGTCGTACAGGCAACTGATGTAGCAACAGTAGTAGAGTGAGCTGATATAGCTTCACGGCCAATGCCAACAAAGTTTAAATCAAGGGTATATAATGTGCATTGTGTCGAAGCTTGAATGCTGCTTTCAATAATTCGTTTGTTCTCTGATGCCAATAATGAGTGCGGAAGGACTCTAGATTCGCCACAAGAATGAAGCAAGATGGCGTTAGCTCCATAGAACGACATACCATTCTGCTAACGCTGCTTCCCCCAAACTGCGGCAGTGCAAATGACTCGGTGTATTGTCATGCTATTGCATATAAAGGTACGTTACGAGCACAAACTAAGATGGAAACTCATCGACGAAGAACACAGCACAGAAGCTACATTTGGTCTAGAAAGTCAACGTTCCCGCACTAAAATGTCAACTCGTCATATGCCCAGCTTAATTGCTCTCTTCTCCAACTGCCCTGCGACATCCCAGATCCGCCTTCGGTTCCTCATCGATGCACTTGCAAGGCAGCGGCACAGATAGTCCCAACTCAGTGCAGTTTGCCAATCTTCGGGCAACTCAACTCCATCCTCCTCGCCCTCTTGAACGCCTTGCGAGTCACCTGCTTTCTGGAACGGGTGAAGTGGTAGCGGTTTATACCAAGGCCCGCTCTGGACAATCCAAGCACGGGCCAGAGCGTCTCGGTCGGATACTGTCCCGAGCATCTTCACGCGAAGGTGTCGCGACGTAGAGGCAAGAGCGAGGAGGGATACGAGCGGAAGGTGTGAGCCAGTGAGAACGAGCAGCTCCTGTGGGAGCTGCTCGACGAGGGCGAGGGCGTGAGATGATTTGGTAGAGCCTTCGATGAAACTGGGCGTGCTGTTGACATTGGGATCTACCGCCAGAGGGAATCTATAATAGAAGGAGTAAGCATCGCTCGAGAGAGCTGGAACGAGATGCTCACCGATCAGGGCTCATCCATATCCAATGTTGCCCTTGATACAATAAAGCCTCCTTCACTTTCTCCTCGTTACCCAGGTGCTCGAGGTCTCTGACGGCCTCCTGTGTCATTCCCGGAGTATTCTCTGGATCTTGCTGCCAAACGTCGAGCTCGTGCATAACATCGCCGTAGTTAATGCCAGGCATTACCCACATGTTTTCTGTCTCCTTTGAGGTTCGAAGTGTCTGCATCACCAGGCGCCACGCACGACGGGGGTTCATGCGGCCAGATGTTGCGTGCAGGAGTATGGCCAGGGCGCTCGTCTGTACCATAATGCAGCCTCCGTATGATACAATTGCGGCGAGGTCATTGTCCTTTGAGTACGGTACACACCCATAATCCCATTGATCTTCATCCGCTGTAGTTCGGAAGACGAGAATAGACTCATCAGGGGTCTTCGTGACTTCTTCCAAAGTCATTTCGGCGTCGTTCAGCTCGCCTGGGGAATCTGAACTGGCGGGGCCGATGACTGTGATGTCGTCTTGGCTACGCTTCTCGCGAGCGTCCAGAAGAGATTTTATCGCAGTACTGACAACGGCGCCTGCCCTTTCCTTGTCCTCGGGGCTTGACTCGAGCAGAGTGTAAACCCACATCGAATGGGGTATCTCCGGCGAGCACCCAGATATCTAGTTAGAAGTATCAGTTACTCGATAATGGTCACAGTAGGATAGACGTGCGTACCGGACAGTAGACGGTGACTTTTCCCATGGTGCAGGAGGGCTTAGAATAAGAGACGACCTCAGGCGCATCGCGTATTTCAAGCTTCAGTCCTCGAAGATGTCGATCGAGGCTGTGCGTACCACCCACGCCCAAACAGCGCCCACCCAGCGCGGAAGATCCCTGCATGTGATGAGCCCAATATCAATCGCACAGCTACATAATCGCATTTGTTATGCAAGGCCCTAGCTATAGATTCGGAGTAGCCTGCGAGAGGCTGGAAAGAGGTAAGGAGAGGTACCACAGTAGATCACGTGTTGCCAAATGACAAAAGCTTGGGCCAAGCTTGCGGGTGGCGCACACTGAACTCGATCTGCTGTCTGCAGATGGTTCATTCGACGTATCTCATTCCCTCAAACACTTATAATTAGATATACCATACAGGTGATATTATCGAAGAATTAGACCTATCTATGCCGCAGCACATCACAAAGGTTGGACGCCGGGACGCCCCCGGTGACCACAAGAATCAGTCGTTCCAAGAGCAGCTGCTAGCAGCTGTCTGCTTTTAAATTTCAAATGGTATGCATGTGGCAGCACCCACGTGAATCATTGACAGGAGACATGTACATAGAAAACTCTACATATCACAGGTTCTGCGATGAAGCTTGAAGTTGACGCTTTAAATTTCCTTTTGCGACCTCGTCTTCCTGTGCCTTGCTGTCCTGGTCCTAATGCCTGAAACGTGCGGTGCTCGTACAGTAGCTGAAGTACCGTCACTGATTCTAGTTCTTGCGGGCCTTAAATCAGTGAAGTGGAGAGCTAGTGAGCAGTGGGTTAGCTCGCCCGGAATGAATTGCCTACATGTCATGCGATGGAGCATTCTGTGGCAAAGACGATGGGATTGCCTCGAATCGTCCCTTGATAGTGGACCTGAAAGTCCGATTTACCCTTTTCTCGCCGTGAAGTAGTGGACAGCCACACATATTGTATCCTAGTAAATTACATCAGTGTTTGGCTGCGCTGCAAGTAGATAAGGTGATCTCAATGGGCAGTATGCAGTAGTTTCCCTCGACATAAGGACCAGGGACAATGGCCACCAAGTGATTCGAAGGGCAAGTCGTGAACCGAGGCGTAATTTGCGAAGGTAGTACTAAGTACTTACTGAACAAAGCATGATGTCAGACTTGATCTATGTTTCAAGAATTTTCAGACACATACGTACCCAAGAGACAACCACCACGCCTATTACTGATCCGTCGAGGGGCCTGTTGCAATCGCCCATCGCCGACAACGACGGGCATCTCAATCATCTCGCAAGCTCCACGGAGTCGGAACCCGCCTATTCGGGACTCAGAGGTATCTGCAAAGTTCTGCCTAAGGTCCAATGAAATAATGACGTGGATTGCAATATTATCCTACAATAACTCACTGCAGGTAATAGAGCACGGCATGAGAGAGTTGTCAGCTGACGTCGAATTCAGCACTTAGCGGTGGAATAGTGGTCGTTGGCCATTGGAATCTGATGATCAATAATAATCCATATCCGCTCCGTCTTCTGTGCTTCTTATCCCATTATCATATTCGCCAACTAGCGGTTACATAACACAAAAAGTTTGCGAACCTGCACTTTGCAATTGCCTGCGCACGCGGTGGTGGTGGTCAGCTGTCAAGCTATCCAACGTCACGAATTGAAACGCTACTGATTCCTGAATGGACTAATGAGGCCGTATTCTCACGATCGCCTACGAGCCCCCCAGCCCACAGAAAAATGCAGACAAAATACCCGAAAATCTGAAAATGCACAGCGCCACCACTTTTACTGCTGCTCAACTGTCAGTTTCATCTCAGCATTGTACTTTGCAACAGCGCCCAAAATATACTCTTTCACAACTTGGACTCATATATCATATGATCCATATCTCACCGTTGACCACAAGGTACTTACCGCCGGTCATCATACAGGAAGGTTAAAATGTGATCGCTGTCAGTTGCAGACCGGGACTGGGGGACTTATACTCTATGTAGCATTGCTCGCGACGAGGAGGGGACTTTTTTTGCCCCACTGGTCTCTCCTAGTCCTCCTGCATCGTCGCTAACGCACTTCTACGAGGACTGTCGAAGATCTACTTTGAGCGATGCTGAAACATGCAGTCAAGCTCACCTGGGTGATCCTCTGTTCCATCGGCACGATTTTCACTTGGCCTGTACTGTATGCGCTGGCCAAAATCACGGGATGCTGGTGGATTCCTCTCACATTCGGGTCTGCGTTGACGACGCTGGTGCTCTCGTTTGATCTAGGTGAGTTCGCACAAGTAATCATTCAGTGAAGCGCGTTGCTCAATGAAAGCTGGTAGGATTGATCTGGAACCTTAATCCCTACGAATTCCCTATTGGCTTCTGCTTGACGCAAATGTTCATCGTCTGCTTCTCGGCCGATGTCATGATCGGAGTGTGCACCGCCTGGTACTATTCGGCGCTCTCTGCGGCTATATGGCCATCACAGACTGGACGGTGCGTTGAAATGGTTCACTTGCTACCCCGCTCGCCATCTAACATTTGAAATAGTGCTCTGAGGTGGCGACACTGGTTTATACTCCTTGTCTTCGTCGCCCCAGTCATTTCTACTGCGCTCCAGATGACCTTTACAATAAAACATAAAGCATATATCCAGACAGGTTACGACGGCACGCTGTGCGATGTCACAGAGCCAATTTGGTGAGCTGAAGTCATGCTCTCTTATTGTCGCCATTTTTAACAATCAATAACAGGCCAAAACTTTTTGGTTACGGCGCTATGCCGCTGCTCTTCACGACACCTTGCCTGTTATTCACCCTCTTTTCTATTTCTCGACTTCGGCGCACGATGCGGGCACATCAACTCCTCTGGCAGGACATGGCGAGCCAAGTCCGTTTTGATCACCCTCCCATGCCTCCACCACCGGCTCACTCTCCCACCCGTACAAGACAGCGTGTTTTGTCATCACCATCTTCCGTTTCCTCTTACCATCTAGTACCGGTGAAAAGTCCCACCAGTCTCCGTACCCCCGTGGGACTGGGTATTTCAGATACCCCCTCGTCGTTTAATTGTGATAAAAGCGCACGATTCTCAGCTCTGTCGTCCACTTATTATGTTGACGACGTGGCTGGAAAGGACACCAGGGGTGCGATGCTCAATGCTTCAACGCACGGGGATGCAGAATCCAACATTGGTGATGGAATATCTATCACTGTGGAAGGCGATGTATCTGGTTATGGTAGCGCTCCAGGTCGGACATAATTTTCCTGCCCCACTATCCATGTAGCTAACCAACCGTTATTCAGTACCCGTGTTTCCTAACCTTCCACCCCGACCTTCATCGTCGCTCTTTGCTCAGATCTGGCGCCTGCAATTATTTCTCGCGTAAGCCCCGACTGCATATATCCCACCGCGCTTCGCTCAAATCCAGCGCAGAGCTTTCGTCGGCATATGCCTTCTACTTACCCTGCCTACCCTGGTCAGTATCACTCGCCACCGGGGCCCGAGGCAATTTGGGACAGACCATATTGCTGGCATATTAGTATCGTGGGCGGTCGTTGGAATATTTGGTTAGTATTCTTCCCTGTTCGATCACGCTTCCGCTAATAAGCACACGCAGGTCACTCGCCCGCGGTCCGCGCCGTCCTCTTCAAAGGGTCAACACCGCATCAAGAGAGGGTCGAGCCCTTTAGCTGACCCTGGATGCTTCTTTGCATTTATTAACCGATCCCCCAGAAACAGCCGCCCACCCATCGGCCGCGTTACTTGGCAATCCTATATGCACTCGCCTTCAACACACTTCCTCGGGGCCACTTATTACTTTACACCATATACCTAATTAATTATTGATACGTAGCATCGCATTCGCAACCACAACAATTACTGACCATCTCTTACTGGGTCAATATTGCATATCGAGTCTTAGGTATGATGGCACCGCCGCAAAATGGATAGTATACTCATACTGTTTGCTCACGATGCAACAGTGAAGTTCCGTGACCACTTCGGATCACATAGACGTGTATAAAATGAATATAAAATGAAGGATGACATTTTGTTACAACCCGATGAGGACGAATAAGAGTTATACAAGTCTAGAGAATACGCCGGCCTACTTGGTCCACGCAGTGAATGTCTCCGCAAATCCATTGGGTCCATCGCTGGATTTGATGACGCCAGATTCACCGACACTCAGCTGGTAGACGACACCCACTGTGGATACGCTGTAGAACTGAGCGGATGATGCAGAGTCAACGTTGACAATTTGAGACTGGCAAGTGTTAGTGGCGAGGCATGTCTGGTCGTAGTTCTGTAGTGCTAAAGTGAGTTTCAGCCAATGAAAATTTGAGAAAAGACTGACATTGAAAAAGTTGTAGAACCCGCCACCGAAGAGGACAATGCTCTGAGAGGACGCTATGTTCATTGCCCACGCCATAGCTCCTGAGCTAGGATACGAGGGGTCGTTGTAAGCCGTCTCAGTGCTGAAAGGCGCAGGCGGCACCGGGACAGGCTGATAGTATGGCTGTACCAATGGCAAGTTAGCCACAATATACAGCAGGAGAAGCTTGACGCACTGTCTCAGTTTGGGCAAGTCCAATCCAGTGATCTGAAGCGCCGACCAGGTTGTACTGGTAAAGGGTGTGGTGCTCAGCTATGCGATCATGTCAGCATCTTTACACAATTCAGATACGAGAGGTGACTTGCCAGCGGTACCGATGAGCCAAACGGGTCCAGCAGATTGTGAGTAGATTCCACGGCCGCTGAAAATGGTCAGGTCTGCGCCAGATCCATCCAGATCATGGTCAGCTGTCCAGACCCAAGTACCCTGCACATGCATGTCAGCTCAACTACTAGGCTGTAACATGTGATTTTTTTTACCTCAAAGTACGCACTTGCATCTGCAGTGATATGGATACCGAGGAATGCAGCCATGCAGGCGGTGTTAGTAGAACCCTCAGGGCATTGCGCGGACTCAAGATCAGTTCCGATGGCTACTCGAGTCAGAGGCCGTACTTGCTGACAAAATTCGACGGCTTACCTCCGCCCAATATTATATGCGAGTCCCACAAGCCAGCAGCCGCCTGGTTTCCTGATGGATCATGCACGTTCCATTCAAGAATGATAGCACCGCCAGCTGCAAGGAGTCTTCAGCAATCTGTTATAGCGGATGAGCGTACAATCACACACCAGGCCCTTTTGTCTTGAATATTATGTCGGATATTTCGAGTACGCCAGTGGATCCTGAAGCGCCAGCCTGCACCACGACGGCAGGGTTGGTCGGGTCATTGAACTTGCTTCCGGAACCCATGATGACACTCCAAGCTTCTCCGACGATTTGAGTGCCGGCCGGGATTTGAATGGTGTCAGTCTGTCGCGCGGTATTTCAGTCAGGCCTAAATCGCCCAGAGGTTTGAACTCACCACAAGATAAGTTCCGGCATCGAAGAAGATGATCTTGCAGCCGGAGTACTAAACGACCGTCAACTGATATTGGCCATTTGAAATGAAAAAAATACGAACAGAATTAAGCAAAGCTTGGATAGCAGCGGTATCGTCAGTGACCCCATCACCCTTAGCGCCCTCGGTCCTAGCGCTGACGAACTGGCTCACAGCGTACGCGGCATATTGGGGGTGACCTTTACTGACAATCTGCCCCGCGCTGTTGAGCAGGCTAGATGCTTTGGTGGGAGCCGTGATAGTGCCCTGTGTATACGTCTTTGAGCCACTCGTGCCGCTGTAAACGTCGCCTTGCGCCCAGATGTCGATAGTGGTCGTTCCACCGGCAAGTAGGGTGGTGCCAGCAGCGTCACCAACAGCGACGGGAACGTTGGAGAGCTTGATATTACTGAGGACGATGGAGCCTAAAAGTGAAGTTGTACTGGGCTCGGTGGTCTGTACGAAGACAGGGGTATTGGTGACAGTAGCATCGATTATGGCCTCGGCCTCGTAGCCTTGGTTTGCCTCCGTTGTACCTCCAGTGGCCAGTGCAAACCCAATCTAAGCACAGTGAGCCGATTGCACTGTTTCAGAAACCGATTCACTCACCCCGCAGTTGTTGATGTTGACGTTCTGGAATGTCCACCCCCAGTTCCAAAGAGCATAGATACCAGTTGCTGCATTGTTCACGGTAATATTGCGCACGGTGAACCTAGCGGACAAGAGGTATGAAATAACAAGAATTCGTAAGAAAGAGATATTACTGACTGTTGGTTGCCAACCCAGATACCGAACTTTCCACCGTTGAAAACGAGGTCTGGGAATATTTCAGCGCAACGAGTAGTAGATCACAAGATAATTTCTTACCACCCATAAACCCGCCGCTCCCATTCTCCATGAAGATGCCTTGGTGATTGTTGCCGGATGCAGTGGACATATTCACCACGATATTGATTAACGATGTTGCTTGCGAGACTTGCCAATGGAAGCCAGTAGCGGAGTTGGCCGCAGGTACCTCAGTGAGATCGATGACGAAATTCCTCACTGACCGGAAGCTGCACAATTGGTATCAGTAGATGTCCAATCTAAGATATCGAGCACCTACAAATTGTCCTGGTTGACATACCAGTTGTTGCCACCATTCCCATAAGGATCGGCATCTGTGACAATTGAGAAGGCTACAAAAAAGGAACGACGCGGAGGCGTACCAATGACTGCTATGCCACTGAATCCAGCAGTAGCGCGTAGAGTAGGCGGGGTGCGACCATCACCGATGAGCTGAGTAAAATAGTAGGCGATAATAGGCGAAGAGACGATGTAAGTTCTAATCACGATGTCAGCAACAATCGTTGTGATACTGAAAGGCTCATCACTCACCCAGCAGGGAAGTAGACAACCGCAGGCGTGATACTGCATGGTATTTTAGCTTAAAAGAAATGATGTATGACCGAAGGTTTCATACGAGGACGATGCGCATGATCCGCCTCCGCAGCGACTCCCAGCAGAGATTGCAGCGCTGATAAAGGTTATCAGCTACCTTTCGACGAACTAGTGGCGTAGACCTACTTAATAGCAGCAGTGTCGTCAGTGACGCCATCACCCTTGGCTCCATAATCCTGGACGTTTCGGAATACTGTGTACCCCGAGTTGAAAGCAGATATGCCCTGGTGTGGAATACTCTCCAACCAGAATGGGTCACCCGCAGCGGCAGTACCTGCGCCAAGGGGAGAAGAGCACGAAGTGCCCAGACCTGTAGCAAATTGCACAGTGGTAAGAGCGACGCTCACAGTGAGCCACAAGTATTTGGTGAACATCTCTCAAAGCAGTGTGCTTGAGTGAATAACGGAGATTGCGGCTGGCTTGAGGACACTTGATCTCGTACGCTTGTATTTATACGCTTTGTTTCACCGATGAGACCAGGATGAATTTCCAACCACCCATTGCTGCACGGTGTATCTCCTATCGGCGCTGTGAGTAGTTTCTGCGCGTGACAAAAGCAACCAGCTATGCGTCATGATCGTTTCCTAGAACAGGTCAACGCCATTACTCAGAGACAGGGTAGAGTCATAGAGTATAACAGAATTGGCAGATACGCGCTGGCAGATGAAGGTTGCCATGATAGAAGCGCCTGATGATCCAAAAGGAGGCGGAAGAGGTTCTCGAAAGGACAAGCAATGTGACAGGACTGTATAGATAGATGTCGAGATTACCATCAGCATATCTGCTGACCTTGGAAGAGGCATTCGGAGGCCATGAAACACGCTGGATTGATCGTGACAGCGAGCTGGGTTGTATTTAGACATGATAACGTTAGGAGCAGAAGCCAGAAAATGAAATCAGCTTTGGAATGAGCCGGATAAATCCGACCACGTGTATATCAAACTTTGGCCAGAAAAGGCAACCAGTCATATTGGAAGCCTACTCAGATTCTTCGCAGGAGCAATTGGCTACTCCCCTTGCGCTTTAACGCCTATATCTGGCTTAATCTTGATGGCTCTCCCAGCCCCTGAAAATCTTTTCATAGCGATGAAGCTCACTGGCAGTCACAGTCGAGGCAACGCACAGGCATTTCCACATTTTCGCCGCCACAGACCAATTATTCGCGCCAGGCACAATTACCCGCCGTCGATAAAGGTAACCATTCGGTATGAAACCATTCCCCGTGTATCATGATGTTTGTTGGAAGTATATATCGTGATCTCTCCGACATTCAGTCGCAATGCGGGGGGCCAATAGACTCGAAGGATCCGGGGTATCGCTACCATGTGCCTTCTATAACTGCAGAAACTATTTCTGTCCGTATGCCTCCACTGGGCGCTCTAAAATTGACATCGTCAATTCAATGACACTCTCCGACAATGCACCGGGTATTCAAACAATCCTGCTGCATCCAGTGAGCCTATCGGCACACGCTACGTACTATGCGTATCTACTAAATATGTAAACCTCCAAGGTCGATGCTTGCTGGCCGCTTCGCAGGTATGTAGACCTGTTTGTGTTCAACGGAACATCATACTGACATCGCATGCGGATGTATGATTCGGGCACAACGTATACTCGACGCATAACATTAGCACATCTGAATCCTTAACTGACACGCTTTGTCATACGTCGCTCTGGAAATATACCATCTGAAATCGATTTGGTGGATTTTGCTGTTTGGGCTATTATTGCATCACACCAAAGCATACGGTGCTACATATTCCTGACGACGAGCATCTGAGATAGCGGCTTGGGTCTGCATTGTTCCTTGATTTACTGGTCAATGCCCAATCGGCCGACGATGCGGACCTGAATCAATTTAGTCAGAACAGGCCAGCAAAACCAATCCTTATAGAGAAGCCATGTCAAAGATAGATTCGCCGTTCCTTACAACTGGTCGACTGCATCATCACAGCGGCGGTGGCGAGCAGTACGAAGACTGAATTAGAATGAAAGGTGCGGACTCGTGCGATCTGTCAGGTTATTTCAGCAGTTCTTGTGAGGATGCCTACTAACTATTGATTTGATGCTGCTATGATGCAAGTCGTCGCCTTAGTTCAAATGAGGTTCAGCTTGGGTCGTATGCACCCACAGCAAAAAGTGTGACAGTGAGCCAATAGTGAGCGCCAGACTATAGCTAACTGGCAAACCTCGCGAACAAAGATAGGTTATCTGTGTGGATGTCAGACCAGCGCGCGCCTTCTAAAAAAAATAGCTTCCCAGACGGACCCATAGTGTTTATTCCCCGGCCATATCGCTTGTATACCGGCGCTTGAGCAACGAGTTCTAAAGGAGATGGACAAAAGAGCATTTGGAATGAGCATTGAGTTGATTAGGTATACAGTGTGTGGGTATGTGTACATCGGTACCTCCGTGCGAGTAAATGAAAGCGATTGTAGGTGGATTATGGTTAGGCGACATGAAGCAACATTTGAGTAGAAAGCGAGTGGCAAGGGAAGCGTATGCCCCTATTGGGAGTTACGCCAGAACGGCATTAAGTTCGGGATTGATATAGTTCGTTTTCGGAAGAGAACCGCGAGGACAGCGGGAGAGTGGCCTATGTATCAAGGTGGTCAGGGTTAAGCCACACGAGAAAACTGAGTACACGAACCAAACACGCCGACTATTGCCCAGGATCCCATCATGCCAGCGATATGGTCGGTACCAAATTGTCTCGGCCCACGGTGCTGGCTGAGACTGACGAACGTTGGTAGAGCGAGGAGGATGCATACGATACAAAAGCACCTGCGAATATACGTCAGCTAAGTACAGTAAGCGACTGGTCGGCTTACGCGAAAAACCACTGGAGGCGCCAGATTTGGCTGAAGAGGGACGAAGTCGGCTCTGGCGGTAAGTTGGGAAACACGGGCACTAATGGCAGAATTAGCGATCGGCATGCACTGAGATTGGTGCAGCAGTCACTAACCAGGAGCGCCGCCATAACTGGAGACATCACCCTCTATAGTCGCGGCTTCTGCAGCGAAGACGTGTTCTGCTTTCGTCTCCACGAAGGGTGGGAATTGCATCTCGGGGTGGAGAGTGGTATTGCGCTCCTTGCCCTCACCCAGACGATCCGCGAGGAGTGTGGGCGGCGCAGTTGATTCTTGGGTAGTTTCGTGAAGCTCGTATGCCGGGATATCTTGAAAGCGAAGCCCCGAGGGAGTGCGCGAGCGATCCCCTGGAAGAAGTCCATATGACGAGCGAAAGGAAGCAGCCCCCGAGGAAATTCCCGGCCTGGACTGCTTGGGCGAGTGAACAGGAGGCGTAGGGGTCGGTTCGAAGCGGACTTGGTTCGCCATGTCCCTCCAGAGCAGCTTATGAGCTCTCATCGTACGCCGGAGACGCGTGATCGCAAAGATGTTGAAGAATACACACGGCGTGACGTGGATCAGGGGTAATGCTCCATATCCCAGGAGCTTCGGCCTGGGGTGTGTGTGAATAAACGCGAGTATGATCATTCTGGTGATTACTGACCATAAAGGCTCTGTCACATCGCAGAACGTATTGTCGTACCCTATTTGGACATATGACTTATACTTGACGACGAAGCCCATCTGAAGGGCCGTGGAACCAGCTGGTATAATAAGCACCAGGAATATGAACCAGTGACGCCATCGCAGAGCGCTAAATAAAGCCGACGTGAATAAACTAGGAAGATTGCCAATAGGTCAGAAACTTACCCTCTCTTATGCCCAGGCCATACAGCAGCAGACAGAGCCGAGAAGTACCAGGCAGTACACGTTCCCATAACTACAGCCAGTGAGAAATTCACCATCGCCATTTGAGCCAAGCAAAACTTCGTAGGCATTTCGTAGGGATTCAAGTTCCAAATCAACCCTGCACACCGATGTTAATGTGTCCCTCCAGAACGGGATGGGAGCGACTCACCAAGGTCAAAGGTGATTACTAAGGTCGTTATAGCTGACCCAAATGTCAACGGAATCCACCAACAACCCGTAACCTTTCCCAAAGCCCACAATACTGGCCAACCTGCGAGCACGCCGGTGGAAAGACACACCATCCACGCGAGCTTCAGTGCTTGTTGCAACATTCAACAGCGCGACTTTGCCGACAGGCTTGCAGAGATATGAACGGTGACAAAGAAAGAGCGGGGCTAAATTTTTTATGCCTGCTCGACATCGATGTCGGACGGCCACCCCGGCATTATATCAATTACTGATCGGTCCAGGGCCCGGCAGAGAGTTGATGAGCCAAAGGCTCAGCCCCGCTAGAGCCGCGTGCGTTCATCAATCGTGAGTCCATTGGGCACATTGGAAGTGTCCACTCAATTGATTCGGAGTATCTGCAGTTGTGCATGCTGTTTATTCCAGGTGGTTTGCTGTGGCGGGAAGGAAAAGTCGCCGCTGTTGTGTGCGATCGGTGGTAGCCGAGGCCGCGTGGGCCTCACGTGGAGGCAGATCGTGGGAACTATCCGCAAATTGCAGCTGTCCATTTAATGCCATCAACTCCGACCCTGCTTGCTGACTTATCAGTCTAGATCTGAAGTTTCACATATCAGTGGGTCGTCAATACAGCAAGATCATACCCTCCATGCGCAACAATCACGAAAATGCTACAAATCAAACCCTGGGATGTATGTCAATCTTTGGAGCTACCGTCCTGATGTCTATAGCTCGAACCGAGCGAGAAAATGCTGGACCTGGAGGTGCTTTTCTGTGCAGATCTATATGCGCATCGGCTAGTGTTCCTTAACTATCTATCAGTAAATGGCTTGACCTAAGGCAACCGACACTCAGGATACCCACCCATTCGACACAGCCGCGAAGGCACCGTTCAATCTACGCGTTTCCACAGAATTTTCTGACACCATTGCGATTCAAACCTGGACTTGAGATACACGGCGGCGATTTTCCAACCACTTGCTGCAATTTCCAACGATGCAACAAAGGCGAAGATGTTCAGAAACCTCTGTCTTAGTGATCTAGTGCCCAGCCACTACTCCTTGACTCAACCATAGACCAGTATCCTCGTTAGCCAGCAGGAACCCAGCGTTTCTATCACACTCTTGGCGCAGTCTAAGAAGTACATTCCTCGAGACCTCGTTGACTTCTGGAGGTGAGCTCTCAAATATTCCCGAAGGCATAGCTAAAAAGAGAATTTCGAAGCCGCGGCGTATGCATCAGTGTACCGCAGCTATTTTCATGCATGCCTTAATCATTTGTAGCTCGCACCATTCGTGTCGTCTGTCGGGATCTTCTCCAAAGTAAGCCTTTCCGTCGCAGCTTTCTGGAGATTAGCACTACAAAGCGCTATCCGTTGATCGACAATGTAGCACAATCGTATCATCGATGTTACCACTGATCAAACTTGGTTTATCTGGGCACCGATTGAACATCCTTACCACCAACTCGACGCTCCTGCCACTAATCAGATAAATACGTCATGAATCCCGGCATTCCAAAAAATTGCCACGCAAACTTAAATACGACACACGCCGATGAACACGAAGCAACCTTCCCTCTTTACCGCCAACATCCATCATGGGCAAGGTGACTGTTTACTGTGCGGTACGGAATTAACGTTACAACACTTCTGCGGGATCATCCAGTCGCTGATCTGACCATCTTTCAGATATCCGGCTGCTCGCCAGAGATACACCGCTCGCTGTGGGCGTCCTATCTCATTTACCCAATGGAAGAAGACGACCCGTTGGCGGCAGGGCCAACATTGCGCGCCGCCATAAGCTCCCTGCTCGACGAGCGGGAGCGGCGCTGCATGGACGACGTCACCCTCATCGGGCCTGCCGACGATGACGACACCCACAAACTGACGGAAGCGGAGGGTCTTTTTAACATCACCTATGAGAAGCTGGTAGTTTTGAGAGCCACTGTTTCGAAAGACTACTGGGACATGGGATGTGTGCGGTATCCAGACCCCGAACCAGGCCAATTTGGGGGATTTATCGTCTCTTACGGACCAAGACTTATGGTGTGGACGAGCGCGCTGTCAATATTACTCTACGCGGCATCCGGTCGAATGGACGGCCGTCGGCTCTGGGAGTTAGTGAAAGGCGAACTTGAGGTGGATCATATGAGGCGCGGCATCCCCGGAATTGACCTTAATGACGAGATAGGAGTCATTGATGAACAGGATCCGCCGAATACCCCTAACATGGAGGAAGACGAAGTCAAGAAGCTTGAAGAGTTGGGGGACATAGAGAAAGTTCGGCAAGTTCTGTTGTGGCAAGGCGCATTTTGGATCTGGTTAGCCCCCGATCGGTTCGATTTCCTCTCGAAAATGGGCTCAAGCATCACCAAGCTGATGATATAGTCGACACAGATTCCCTTTAGAATCAGACAATCCGAGCGACGCGGAATTACGACCGATTCTTATCGACAGTCCCTTGTTGTCGAGCGCCCACCCGCTCAGTCCGGTGGAGCGACTGCCCCGAAATCTCATCATCTTCATCAGCACGCAAATACCACTCCATACCATCCTATCATTCGCATCTACCTCCCGTACCTTGCGGTCTAAATTAGTACGCGACGAGGCTGATAGAGACGCCATCGCGCGCGCGCAGATCCAAAGGGACACGCCCTGGTACATCCCCTTACCCCTTCACCCATCACTAAAGCAGGAATGGGTGAATCCGAAGCATCGCGAGTCCACCGATAACGACTATGATGTTCCAGCCAGTGCCGTGGCTGCAATCGGCTGGAGTTATCTGCGTCGGTGCCTTGAAAGCGGATCGATGAGGAATCGCAAGCGCATCTGGGCGGTGGCGGAGCAGATTGAGAGAAAAGCAGACGAGTTTGGAGTGTGATGCTGACTACAAATTTTGCTCTATGCGTTCGTGACGAATCAATTTAGCTCAAAGACGATTTTTTCTATGAAGTTCACTGATAATTTATGCTAATCAACTCAAGCTGCGGTTTTTTCTGCGACTCGGAAGGTCTCATTCCCGACCGAGCATGACCAAACCTCGCTCAGCGTGGAATACTTGATTCGTAGTTATGTATTGAGCGTTCACGATTATTTGAATCTTCATGCGTCGAAAAGGCCTGAAACTTGCCTGCCATGGCCAGCAGCATCGGATCGGGATTCGGACTTAGCATCTGATTGGTGCAACTGGATCCAACTCTCCTAATACCACCACCTTGTTGGTGTCTGCCCCACGCACCACGCTCGCACACTTCCCTCGACAGATCCAATTACATCGGGCCGTCCAACGCTGTCACTTTCCAGCCTTTGTAAATCCAAATGTGAAATTTCTGTAAAACAGTAGCACCCGGCTTTATCGGCACTTACCGCGATAGAAGTACAGCCTTCAAACAGCCTTCGCTTTTGACCGCCAGAGCCATCATGCACAAAGTAACCGTCTATTGCCCAGTACGAGGATTATTTTTTACGGTGGATTCATTGCTTGCTAATTTGATTCTCTGGTAGATATCTGGATGCTCGCCTGAGATGCATCGCTCACTCTGGATTTGCTGTGTTGTCCGAAGCAGTGATGGTCATCCAGATAAGGCTGGGCCCATCGTGCGTGCCGCCATCGAGTCCTTACTGGATGCACGGGAGATGCGTTGCATGGACGATGTCACTGTAATCGGTCCCGTTGACGAAGAGAGCAACACGATGACTAAGGACCAATTTGTGCTCTCCGATACGCCAGAGGAATCCATCATGATTTTGAGATCTACTGTCGATGACATCGAATGGGATCTGGGCTCAGTTCGCGCGCCAGAACCGAGGCAGCTCCAATTTTCGGGGTATATTGTGGCATATGGACCGAGGATCATGGTGTGGACAAGTGCCTTGTCCATATTGCTCCACGCAACGTCCGGCCGCATGCACGCTCGTCGACTGTGGGTATTGATCAAGGGGAAACTGGACCTAGATCACTTTGTGCCCGGTGATATCCCTGGCATCGATCACGGTGGCCGAATGCGCGAGTTGTCTGTTTGGGAGACGCATCCACACAATACTCCAGCTATGTCTCCAGCTGAAGTTAAAGATCTTGAGGAATTAGGCGACGAAGAGCAGGTGAGACAGGTATTGCTGTGGCGAGGGCTTTTTTGGATATGGTTGGCACCTGACAGGTAAACTCGTGCTATCGAAGATATACTCAAATGGATATTCACTCATATATGCGCGACTGCAGATTCCCCTTAAAGCCTGACTCAGGCGTAGAGTCGCACCCGATTCTGCTGGACGCCGAGCCATCATTGGTCGATAACCATGCCTTTTCATCCATCGAGCGTTTGCCTCATGAGGTTTTCGCCATAATTTGCGCTCAAATTCCTCTTCCCACAATACTATCTCTCGCATCAACTTCTCGCTCTCTACGCGCTAAGCTCTTGCGCACTGAAGCTGACAGAAACGCCCTCGCTCGCGTTTGGATCAAAGAATACGCGCCTTGGTACATGCCTCTCCCCCTCCACCCGTCGTTAAAACAGGAATGGGTAAACCCAAAGCATCGCGAGGCTACGGATGGCGACTACGATGTGCCCGATGATTGCACAGCTGCAATCGGCTGGGATTATCTGCGCCGTTGTCTCGCAAGCGGGTCGATGAGGAACCGTAAGCGCATCTGGGCAGTGGCGGAGCAGATTGAGAAAAAGGCGGAAGAGCTCGGAGTATAAAGCCGACTGTGATTTGGTCTTCGACCTTCATGACGAATCCATCAGTAAAGTCAATGCTACAATCAGCGAATAAGATTGTCGTAGGCAAAATTGGAGTTCGCATTTATTCTCAGCTTGGCTCCTGTTGACTGAAACATGCTGGGCATCGCCCGTGACTGGATTTTCGCTCTCCACAAATTCGGTTTGCTTGATGATCTGGTGCATTCAGGACCACTAGCCAACCTGATTAGGTGTGTCGTGCTGCTCGTTATCCGGTTATGTGCTTGGCGGTAATACCAAGCACCAGTATTGCAAACTTGAGCACGCCATGTTCAAGTTGGCCATTTGCAAGCCGTAAGCTCACATTGGCTCGATATCATGTCAATCACGACTTGCACATTATTATCGCACGGCGGGCCGATGACGCCAGAGCCAAGCCGGCAAGTGAGGGCTCGACCGACGGGATAAGCTCAGACTCGGCGTTGTTCACCTCGCAACGCTTGACGCCAACACAGCTGCTAAACACGCCAGCAATTGTGTCTTGCATTCGTAACAGAAGATCAATTGGAAATGATGTTTCCCTGTGCGAGCATGAGGCCGCTCGAGGCATAAACAAAATTGTAGCTCGTGTTGCATGATTCGCATGTTCTGTTAGCAATCCGATGGTCAACTAAACAGCTTTCACACCGTCCGAGACCCGACTATCGCCACAGATCCAGACTAAAATTGCTGTCGATCTGACACACGAATTAGCATATGATCATGTGTGGATTTGAGGTAAGTACCTGAGCCAGACCAGTCAGATGCACTGCATCGCGAACTTCCGTACGCAGCATATACTACTACATATGATGAGGCCTCCATCAGTTCGCAGTACTAGCGAAAGCGTCATGGCGGGCCGAAGCGTCCAGCGTTGTGTGCAGGTGCAGAACGCACAGTGGTGCCTCAGCCGAGTCGGAAAGGCCCGAATCGATGGGAATCGTGAGCTTATGCTGACATGTGCTGACAGTTACTCAAGACAAGGTTGAATAGAAAACCTATGGAGCGGTCCTCATTCAGTGAAATAACATTGACTCGAAAATGCTACCAAGACGGTAGCAGACGGCATGGGAAATCTGAGGAAGTCCAGGTTGTCGGCGGTGGCAGCAGCTCCAACTTAGCCATATTGATATTGAAGTCAGCAGTCCATTTAGTATATTGGTTGCCAGAAGCGTTATTGAGGCACGGGCACCCCATCCGTGGCGCCAGGCACGCAGAAAGCGCTAGTCCAAGTGAGAGCACATCGCGAGAGAGTTGGGATAAGCTAACGTGCCTCAGTCTCCGTTTCTGGACTGCAGAATGGCCAATCCGGGTACCAGCGGGTGCCACGGCAGACCGCGGCGTCCTGGCGCTGTGATCTAGAAGCACATGACCACTAGCAGGGAGCGCCCGCGCCTCGAGGCTGTGCACGCTCATGCCACTTCAGGGAAGTTGCATCCCTCGCCGGGTGAGGAGCTCCATGGCTGTCAAAGCCTGGGATGAACGGCGTGAGCTATGACACTTCTGCCTTGGGTTGTCGTCGGGGGTCTTTGGGATCGTCTATACAAGGTTGTGCATTGACTAGAAGCTTATGCGGACGCAGTGCGGCCGCCACCGCACCTGCCTACCGACGCGCTACTCAGCATGCAAAAAGCCTACTTGGATCGACAAGACAGGGTCAAGCCTGGCTATTCAGCAAATTACGGTGATTTGGCGCCGACTATAGAATAAGTTTAGATTATCGGAAAGCCAGCCGAGCGGCATCATAAGTAATCGGTTGGAAGTTGTGCTCGCTGTCTTCCAGTTCGCTTCAGAGCGCAAAATCGGCTCGCAGGCGACCAGACTGTCAATCTTCTTCCTGGGTCAGCTTATCGACGCAAGAAGACTTGCCGCTTTGCGTGTCATTGTCAGAGACCCGCCAGACCAGTCCGCTAGAATAGCCTCGCGGCTTACGACATGGTCTGGCGGGCCAATACCAGCGAGAAGCGGCTGCCGTCTTTTGATCGCCAATGGACTACTGTATAGAGTAGTGTACGTGAATGGGCGCGTCAGCGGAGCCTAACCTGCCTCACCGCTGATCCACTGCGTAAAAGTTTATCAACTCTGGCGAAGTTGCTGACCTGCCCTCCTTGAAAGTATATCCTTTCTTTTAAGCTCGCAGGCACGCGTTGGAGGCGTCGACAGGGAGAGTTGAAGAAGGTCAAGACAGCACTTATGAAAAATGATTGAATGGCAAATTGAAAATGAATAATGGTGGCTGCGTCGGGGTCTGTATCGCACATGCCGGCAAGGGCATTTTCCACGCTCCACGGTGCTTTGACCCCCATCCACCTTTTAACTGACTAATCTGCGTATCTAGGGATTTCGCTGTGTCAGCTCAGCGCCATTCTTTGGTAATTTAAAGGATCTGCAAGGTCGACCTTTCTGCACTCGACCTCAAGAATGAGCAAGTTTAAATACTGGTGTCAACGCGAAATGAATGCCGTGATTACCTCTTCACGGTATGTGTTACATACGCGCGTTGGGCGAATCTAATCTCACTCGGCGCGGACCAGCATCTCGGGTCTGCGGAGGGCTTCTTCCTTACGAAGCGTCGCCTGCCTCCACGCTAACCCTGAATGGCGTAATGTCGAAAATAGTACAAATATGCGAGCCCCGCCGACTGGCATCCCTCAGTTGAACCTTTCGGTCTCGTCCATTCGCTACTTTCTTAGCTCTCCTAATCCCCACCTCGCCCCTACCAAACCCCCACCTTCGTTTTCATCCTCTCACAATGCAATTCTCCGCCCTCGTTATCCTCGCTTGTGCCCTCGTTTCTGCTGCGCGCCCTCACAACGGAGTCGATGTCAACGCACCTGGTATGTGTTCCCTCTCTGATCTGTTTAACACCATTGACGATCGTGGTTCCAGTCAACGTCAACAATGTTCTCAATGGCAACAAGGTTGCTGTCGCAAATGACATCCTCAACGGCCACGGCCACCACGGCAAGCGCGGTGGACTTCTCGATGTCAACGCGCCCATCAAGGCCACCGACATCCTGAACGGCAACAAAGTTGCTGTCGCAAACGACATCCTCAACGGCAAACACGGGAAGCGCGACGGCAGCGCCGTGTCGGTCAATGCTCCCGTCACTATCGAGGAGATCTTCGACTGCAACGACATTGCGATCGCCAACAACATCCTCAACCGCCTCGTTGTTGAGCTTCACCGTACTCTCGCCACCATCGGCATCACCGTCCAGGACATCCTTGGTTGCAACACAGGCAACTGGGAGGCTTTCATCGCTAAGCTGCGCGTCAATCCTGACCAGTTCTCCAAGCGTGGAGACTTGGCCAATATCTTCGCCCCTAGTAAGCTTCGTTTGCATGGCCATTGATTTCTTTTCTCACTTTGTTTACAGTTAACGTTGATGATGTTGCCAACGACAATGACATTGCCATCCTGAACAACATCCTCAAGCGTCACGGCGGTGATCTCCTTGATGTCAACGCCCCAAGTGAGTCTTGTGTTGGGCTGTCTCGCGCTTTTATTGACACTCGGTTTAGTTGATATTACGAATGTCGCCAACGGAAACGAGATCGGGATCCTCAACAACGTCCTTCGCCGTGACGCAGCGGCCGTCAACGCGCCCGTTGGAGTGTCCAACGTCGCAAACTACAACGTTGTCGACATCCTCAACAACGTTGGCGACAAGCGCGACGGCAGCCTCGTCGACATCAACGCACCTATCACACTCACCGATATCCTCAACTGCAACACCGTTCTGGTTGCCAACAACATCCTCAACTCTTTTGCCGCATATTACGGATGCTCTGTCGCTCAGCTGGGTGTCACCGCCGAGGATGTCCTTGCAACCACCAAGGATAACTATGGTGCTTTCCTCGCTACCATCGCGGATCACCTTGCTGCCCTTCATCAAGCCACTCGCCGTGACAATGCGGTGACTCTGAATGCACCTGGTAAGCAATTTATTTCTCCATTGATTCGCATATACTGAGGCTTGTTGCGTAGTTGATGTTAACGATGTTCTCAATGACAACGTCGTCGAGATCCTCAATGATCTCTTCGTGCGCAACGTTGCCGATGTCAGCATTCCCATCGACCTGTCCGACATCGCAAATGGTAACTTTGTTGCGGTTGCCAACGATATCCTCCGCCGCGATGCCGCCGCCGTCACCGCTCCTGTCGATGTATCCAACGTCGCCAACTACAACGTCGTCGACATTCTCAACAACGTTGGCAAGCGTGATGTTGCGGCCGTCAGCGCCCCCGTCGATGTCTCCAACGTGGCGAACTACAACGTGGTCGATATCCTCAACAATGTCGGCAAGCGTGATGCCGCCGCCGTCACCGCACCAGTTGACGTTAGCAACGTCGCCAACTACAACGTCGTTGACATCCTCAACAACGTCGGCAAGCGCGCGCCCCACGGCAAGCTCGCCGACGTCAAGGTGCCCGCGAAGGCCAGCAACATCGGCAACAACAACAAGCCCCCCGTGCCCAACCACAACTAATTTGTCGCTATTCTAGTTGTCTACCTACGCATTGTTTGATCGATGATTACACCCCCATCGGACTCGCTTACTTACATTTATCTGGATCTACCTGCATCTTCTGGGCTGCATTGCATCGGGCTTTAGAGTGCTCATTCTGTCGCTACTATCACATCGTATTCCGTACATATCAATGCAACTAATTCTCTGCCTCCTTTCAACGTCTGCCGATTGTTCTCCGTTCATCGTGTTGCCTACGGTCCCTGGCCATCTGTCAACACCGGTTGTTCATCTGGATTTGGTCGCAACACAGAGTTGCGAACCAGTAAATCGTGCACAAGGTATATTTGGCCTGCATCGCCTGTCACTGTCAAACTTCGAGATGCACAAATAAATTATGTTGCCCGACGGAACGACACCTAGTGCTGGATCAGAAACCGTAGGGATGTAGTAGCCCCTACTAAGCTCATTTAGCTGTAGGGGAGAACCTTAGAGTTCATGTGGCCTGCGAAGTCGGTACCGCCCAATGTTGATATACTGCTGTGGCACGACAACTGTATTGCTCCGTCCTCTCTATTCTCGCTAGCGCAGCTCCATAAATACACACCGCTGCGCCTTACCAGCGCACCCGCACCTGGGCCGCACATCCTCTGCGGATTCTAGCCTGGTGGCTTAGGCCGCGAGGCAGCACATAGACCAGCGCCCGCAGGCCGTCCTTTCGCTTCGTATTCTGCTCTGATCGCTCCACTACTTACCCGCGCGCGCGCCCGTCCACACTCTTTTTATTCCCTCGATGCGCTTCTCCGCCCTGGTCGCCCTCGCGTGCGCGCTCCTCGCAGCGGCGCACGCTCTGAATGGCGACGCACCGGGTGCGTGCTCCGACTCTGCGCACCCGCGATATGGCTGCTGACCCTGCACACAGCCCAGGCCTCTGGCAGCATCCACGACGGCGGCACGCGCACGCCCGCTGTCATCAGCGAAAGCGCGGCTGCACACGCACTCACCACCACTGGTATTGGTGCCACTGGCCACATGCCCATCCGCGCACCGCATGCCCGCCTGGCGCACCGCCGCGCAGGGCATTCCCTCCGCCGCCACGCCCGCCGCGGCCACCGGCGGCGGCGGCGGATCGCCCGACGTGGCCAAGTTTGGTGAGTGTTTTGCCTGCCGTGCGTGCTGCGCTGACGGTCGGGGCAGCCTGCCACCGTGATGTCTGCCCACATCGTCCCGATAGCGGCAGCGGCGTCCGCGGTGGGCGTTATTGCAGGGATCAAAGTCGCTCGACGGCTGATTGTATGCTCTGCATCCAGCGTGTTGCTATTCGGGGCGCAGCATCGCCGATGCCATAGGATCGTTTCTGCTAATCGCTGGCTGTCGCTCCTACCTACGCACTGTGTGTCGTGCAATGCCATCGTTTTTCCCTGACCACCAACATCTTCGCGCCGGGTGTAGGGCAAGCGTTGGCAGGCATTCGAAGCGAATATAAGCTGCCACGAGTGTGATATTGACTGGCCTAGCAGATGTCAACTCGAAGGCCTGACGCGAAGAGCAAGCATATGTTTACACCAATTGCTTGGTCCATTCGCGTATACCTCAGCAGAGCCGACTGCGGTGCTGGATATGATGAGTTGCGAGCGCGCGGCGCAGGAGAGCATCTGGCGATGCGGCTCGACGACGAAGCAGGTGGGCACGGCTACGCCCTACACCGTCGCAGACTACGTGAGCTACACCAGCCATAGCCAGCCCTGCGCCTTCACAGCCGTGCGTAAGCGGGGGCGGATATCCAAACTTGGCCATTGAGACGAGAGGGAAAGAGGTTGGCGAGACGGGGCTGATCGTGACCGTAGATGAGAGGAGGTCGGGCGTTGCCGGCCGCCATCAAATGCGTCATGCCGCCGCCGACCCGGGCCGAGTGACTTCATTTCCGAATCGTATCCAAGTCACATGTGCGCGTTTCTCTCTTACTCCGCGACGGCCATTACACGCAGGACGACGTACTTCCCTCCACTGTCAACAAGCTCAAGAGAGGCGGACGCGCCGTCACCACGCCCCACCAAGACTTTGAAACTTATGCTCCGCGCATATACCCCTATCATCCGCACATCACCTCCAGCCGACTCACACGAGGCTCGCAGACCCTATCCTGGACATAACGGATATCAAGATACGCTTGCTTATCCTCGACATGAGGCGGCGCTAGCTTGCTCGCACCTGCTTATCGCACGACCACCATCTGCTAATCATGTCCGAGTCCTCGACTGCGCCCTCCTCCGCCCCGCCCAGCCCGTCGCTCGAGTCGTTCGGCGGCTCGAGCGCCTTGTCGCCGGTGGATCTGACGGATCCCACAGCGCATACAGCTGGGGGCGACGGACTGGAGGCGGAGGGCGCGGAGAAGCGGCATCCGATCTACTACTTCAACGACGGGAACCTGCTCATCCAGGTATGCATGCCTTCCCGCGGCGCGCGTCTCCGCTGACGCCATCCCGTAGATCGAAGGGACGCTGTACAACGTGCACCGCTACTTCTTCGCGCGCGACTCCGCCCACTTCCGCGCCCTCCTCGAGCGCGCAGGACCCGGCCCCCTCGCGCTGGACACCACCTGCAGCGCCTTCGACGAGCTCCTCTCCATCCTCTACCCCGCGTAAGCACCTTATCCCCTTGTTCCCATATCCCGCGCATATACGCATACACACTAACCCGCCCGCGCGCACAGCGACTTCCGCCGCCCCGCGGAGAAGAGCACGCCGCAGTGGGCCGCGGTCCTGCACCTCGCCGCCGCATACGGCCTCGCGAGCATCCGCCTCCTCGCCATCGACCACCTCGCCGCCCTCGCCGCGCCCATCGACAAGATCGTCCTCGGGCGGCGCTACGGCGTCCCCGAATGGCTCCCGGCCGCGTACGAGGCGGTGTGCACGCGCGCGGACCCACTCACTGTGCAAGAGGGAATGCGGCTCGGCGTGGAGGACGTCGTGAAGATCTCCGCGGCGCGCCAGGCGTACGGGTGCGCGCGCGCGCGCTTCGAGCCCGCGCACCTCGCGCAGGACCTCCCTGCCATCTTCGCGCTCGACCCGACCCACGCTCCCGCACCGCCGAGCGTCGATCCCGCGGAGGCCGAAGATGCAGCGATCGCGGCGCTCGAGGTTGAAGTCGCAGAGGCGCGCGCGGCGTTCGCAGCGCTCCCCGCGCCCCCCGCAGCGGGCGCGCTCTGCATGGTGTACAACGACCGCTTCATCAGCAACCCCGCGAAGCGCTGCCACAGCTGCGCCGCGTGCAAGCCCGCAGAGCTCGATGCGCGGCGGGCGGCGCGCGAGGCGGTGGAGGATGGGGAGCGGCGGCTTGCGGAGCTTATAGATACGACTCAACGGGCACGCAGGGAGCGCGAGGAGCAGGAGCGCGCGGGGAGGGAGGCGCGGATGGCGCTGTTGCGCTTCTGGGAGTTGGTTTCGTGTTGATGGCGGGATTTGGCATTTGTATATGGCTTCGTGTGAGATTGTACTGTACAACATCATATGGCTACCTATAGCGCGCGGCTGTCGCCTGTATATTAGCATCCATGAATCAGACATCATCGTGCACGGCTCTCGGGCACCGTCTTGCAACGCCTCAATTATAGCCGCCTCAAATGAATGCGCCTCCGCCCTCCCCCTAAATCTAAATGAGCAAGTCAGCACACTGGATCGAGACTGGACGCGCAGCGAGGACGTACCCGCTCAGACGAAAGCTGCACATGGTGCAAAGTATTCCGGTGCCCACTGTCCCTAAGCCGCCAGGCAGAAAACTGGCCCGAAGAACAACGACGCGAAGTCCTTGTGGGACAGGGGACGCACGAGAAAAGAGTCGGTTAACGGTGAATGGAGGGCGTCAGCGGGGCTCACGGGAGGAAGGAAAGAAGGAAGAGGAGGGAGAAAGAGATAAGATAAAGAGCAAAGAGAACAGGACGGAGCAAGCAGGGAGGAAAGTGGGAGCGTACAAAGACGATGGTGTTACCGAGCCGTGGCGCAAGCCAGCAGGGTCTCAAAGGCGATGCTACAGAAGCTCATCGCTTTCTCCCGTCTCTCCCTGGCTTCTCCTTCGTTGTAGTGCCTTTTCAGCAGGCCCCAGTACCAGTGGTGGTGCATTTATAGGCACGGTGCGCACTTATCTCGCAGCGCAGAGAGTGCCGTCAGGCAACGGAGGATGCGCGGAGACGACGTGCAGGTCATCGGTGCCATCACGGAGCGCATCGATTACGGCAGTCCGCTGTGCGCGCTGAGCGTCCATGAGCATGATGGAATCGCAGATGACGAGGGACGTACGCTGCGCCGTGCCCGCGCCCGTATTCAAGCTGCCCTTCATGTGCGCGAACCTGCGCGAGTATCATTCCAGTTGCACGCCTATTCGAGATTTTTCGGGAGTCCGCGTCAATCATAATCGCACAAACGTCGCAGAAGGGATACAAGCATTGAGACGGAGGCAACCTGGAGTGCAGAGGTGGCGCACGTGATGACGTTAGCCCTCAGCGGGTCCGTGCCGGCACTCTCCGCCCGCCACAACTTTTCGTCCACCGTCTGGGCTCGAATTCAGTACTACTTCAATCTTGTCTCAGACTGTTAGCGATCACTGGCGCGCTTCCATGTAGTACACAGCCAATACACCAGTGCTTCTGTACCCCTGCGGGCCATGCGGATATTCTGGTTCGCCTCGCAATCTGATATGACTTCGACGTGTCTTTTCTATACGCCGTAAGTCTGCGGTGCGCACCTGCCAACAGGCCCTTGCCTCCACCGATATCGCGTTATGGGGTGATGGTATCAACCTGCACACCGCGCGATGTTATATCCGATCGAACATTATTGTTATTACTGGTAGTGGTGTCATCAAACCACCTTGTCACTCAATTCTGACGCGAGCCTTTGCAATCTTCGTCTTCATCAGGACTTGTGTCACGCTCGACAGCAGGGCTGTTCAGAGCGCGAAGTTGCTTCCTCGAAGTTCCTCGGGACCCGCGCCAAAAAGCAGGGTTACGGCAGTTCAAACCGCAAACTCCGTGAACGCCAATCACTTCCTCGGAGGTCAATATGTCCGGCCACGCCTTAAGCTCACCCATCACAGACAGGTCGTCGAGCCGCCCATCCACAGCAACTTAGAAACCTGTTCCCCACGCCATTTCTCTGGACTCAACTCTGCCATCTCGATCCATATCTGCAGTTGAACCAATGATTTCTCCCTCGTCGTTAGGTCAGTAGGGTGGCACCACTATCGCGCGACAATACGAACTGATTATCGGATCTGATCCTTGACAGTCTTCCAAGTCCTGGGGGCATTGGAGAAGAAGACTACTGGTCCACGCCCAGATTACTTCTTCGCACTACACGTGAACGAGAAGATGGTGCTTAGATCCGAGAAAGTACCTCGCGATGCCCCCCGATGGGCAGTTGAGAAGCCACCGTGAGCCACGTCGATTTCAGTATAGGACACTCGGATTCACATTCATCGCTTCCACCAGTCGATTCAATCTCACTTCCACCATCAAAATAGCCGTGTATCGCCTGACCCCGACGGGGCAACGACTATCTTCGAAGAAATTCTTCTTGGCCGAGTGTAAAGTGCGAGGCATCGATTTACTGGGTGAAGGTATGCATTGAATTGAGCTACGGGTCAACATATCAATGACGATACGCAGCTGTGGAGCTTGGACTCACGAATGAGGCTGGCGCGAAGATTGTCCCACGCCTCGCTGTCGAACTCGATGTTGCGTTGGAGCCTCGTGCAGACTTCATGAAAACTGTCGACAAGGAAATAGCGCGTCTCTCTGGAGCCAGGGGTACCGATGGTGCTCAACTGGCGACCACTGTTTGCGAGAATATTGGCACGGCCCTTCAGAAGATCGTGCCCATCATTGACCGTTTCGCAGTCGTAAGTGCACTAAACAGTCTATTCGAACCAAAAATCGACATCAATATTAATTCATAGAACCACCCGTCCCTCAGGCTGGCATGGATAGCGCTTTCTTCTGCGTACAAGGTGAGAGATTACCAGAAGATGTCTGATAGGTATCTTTGCTGACTTACGCCTGTATCCAAGGCTGCGCAATCACATATCGCAAAAGACGCTATAGTACGAGATCTTGTCGAGAGTCTTTGTAGCATGATCAGCGTAGCCAGCGCATGCCAAAATCTACTAGATATGGAAGACGCTGCCAATATCATCAATGCCATTGGACGCACTTCAGTAGATGTCGCATTGCTCATTCACCAGTATGCTGATACATCCTCCACAAGAAAAGCCTCGGTTTCCCGTGAGTCATCTGTTCTGCCTCGTTGCCCGTTGGACTGAAGAATGTCTCCTGGGATAGCTCGCGCTGCTAAACCTCCCCTTCCCGATATATCTTCGAAAATTGCGGAGTTTAAACGCCAATGCGCGGAACTTACCACCAAGCTTTCTCCGAGGTCGCAGATTCATACAGAACCTGAAGCGGAGGCGGTTGGAGACGGAGTGAGAGGGAATCAAGATGAACTGAATGGGATTCGCGGTGATCCTGTCGCAACGTCATCTCAACTGAACCAGAGTATATCGACGGTGCGCAGGTTGGGTTGTTCTTCTTTCATCTCGGAACCTGAAACTCCTCAGGGACCCACATTCAATGCAATCGGAACATCAGGCACGGTCACGATGGTAGCTGGGAACTACATCGAGGGCGACTGTCACACGGCTCAAGAAGGCTTATACGAAATTCAAGACGCAATGAAACTAATAAAGGAGGAAAAAAGTTCGTATCCCTGTCATGCGTAAACTGGCGGAAATTCATACTCACACCCCTTCTGGAAGAGGCCATAAACGAATGGATGGCCGCACCAGATACCTCGCCGACCTACAAAGCTGCACGAGAAAAGCATCAGCGGGGAACAGGATCTTGGCTAGTCGATGGATCCATTTTTGAAAAATGGAAAGCCCACCCAGACTCGGTTCTCTGGCTCCATGGAGGTCGTGAGTAATTCTTCCGCACGGAACATCGATATATTTACGACGGTGCTCCTCTAGCTGGATGCGGAAAAACGATAATATGGTGTGTTTCAGTGCTCCTGTTTCTGCGTGTTACATTCTGAGTAACTGTAGCTCATCTGCCATCGAGAACGTCAAAAAATCTTGCAGGAACAAAGGCCTAGTCGGCTATGCCTACTTCTTCTTCGATGGTACGAGCGCCCAGTCCAAGCTGGCCGCTCACGAAAGCATGATACGATCACTGATAATGCAATTTTCTGACCGACTGGATTGGATACATCCCGCACTGGCGGATTTATACGACCTCGAAGACAAAGGCCGCCACCAGCCATTGATCAGCTCTCTTGAAGACACACTATTGGAAATCATCAAAACGTTTACGTCTGCATACATCATCATAGATGCGCTCGACGAATGCGCAGAGCAGCGTAAACTTCTGACATGGATACAGTACATTACTTCACAAACCTCGAGCAGCTTGCACCTACTGGTCACTAGTCGCTTAGAGCCAGACATCAAAAGCTGTCTCCGCACACTATCGACAATCGAGGAGATGGCCATCGCAGATGAACAGGCCTCTAGCGACATCCGTGAATATATCAATGCGAGACTCTCCGAGGTCGACGGATGGACCGAAACCCAAAAAGAGTTAGTGCGCGTGGCTCTCTCCCGTGGTGCAGGTGGAGTGTAAGAGCGCTTGCGATGTTCAATTCTAAGCCTATCGAATTGACGTATTCCTTTACTAGGTTTCGATGGGTGGCTCTGCAATTTGACCAGTTGCTATTAAAGCGCTGCTTGAGTACAGCGGAACTGGAGCAGCGGCTCATGTCATTACCCAAGGATTTGGACGCGGCATATACTAAAATTATCGAGCAGAGCCCTCGCCCTGCAGACCTAATTAGATTCCTACAGTGGATAATTTTTGGCCAAAGAGAATTCACCGCTAAAGAACTCGCCGAAGTGGCCTTGATCAACTTTGACAACGGCAGCAACACCGTGCCTTTTTGCGACTCTAGTCGTCGATATGGAAGCCCTGATGATGTGCTGAGGGCTTGCTCTGGTCTTGTTGTCGAGGTAAAAATGTGGCCAGGTAAAATCACAAGCTATGCGGACGAAGAAATGTATTGACAGCTAAAATAACAGGTACTCTCAGGCTCGCCCATTTATCGGTCAAGGAGTTTCTCCTGTCGGCAGAAATTCCACTTCTCCATACACACTCTATTCGCACCAACGAGTGCCTTTCTCATGGCGTCCTAGCTCAAACCTGTCTCGCATATCTTCTTCAATTCGACAAGCACGAAAGTATCACCAAAGCCAATGCCGAGTCCTTTCCGCTGGCCGAGTATGCATCGAAGCATTGTGTCTTCCATGTTGAACAATCTATCCGTAGCGAGGACAGGAATTCTACCCTGAAACGGTTAATAGAACATCTTGCTGCACTTGACACACCCTACGCGCTCATCCACTGGACTTGGCTGCAAGGCCGTGACGAAACATGGGACTATGTGCTTAAGAGGGTCATCCAACTGGATAATGCAGCCTCGTCTCTGTATTATGCAAGCATCATTGGCCTCACACCGCTGGTAGATCACTTGATAAAACGTGGCTCCGACGTCAATGAGCTTGGTGGTCGGTGGGAAACCGCCCTGAAGGCGGCAGCGGGGGATAATCACCTCGAGATATGCAAGCTGCTGCTAGAGCATGGCGCGGATGTGAATGCCACGAGTGAACGGGCCGGCACGGCGCTCCAGCTCGCAGCAAGTCAGCCAAATCCCGAGTTTTGCCAGCTGCTGTTGGAGCACGGCGCGGACGTGAATGCCACGGCAGGAATACATGGCACCGCGCTCCAGGAAGCTTCGCGTAGTGGTCACCTCGAGATTTGCCAGCTACTGCTGGAGCACGGCGCGGATGTGAATGCCATGGGAGGAGGCTACGGCTTTGCGTTCCAAGCAAAGATGTGTGAACGTAGTACGGGCCTCTTCCGGATATTGTCGAAAGAGACCGCCAGGGGTGCTTCCGGCACCGCGCTCCAGGTGGCCTCGTATCGTAACCGTCCGGAGGTCTGCCAGCTGCTACTGGAGCAGGGTGCAGATGTGAATGCCACGGGTGCCGAGTGCGGCACTGCGCTCCACGTGGCGTCGGTTGGGGGTCACCCTCAGATCTGCCAGCTGCTGTTGAAACACGGCGCGGATGTTAATGCCACTGGAGGCATGTACGGCACCGCACTCCAGGCGGCATTGGCTAAGGCTCACTTCAAGGTCATTAGGCTGCTGCTGGAACACGGCGCGGATGTGAATGCCACTGGAGGACAGTATGGTACTGCGCTCCAGGCCGTATCATCTCTATCTTGTGATCCATTTTCAAGCCACCGCCTGCTGCAGGAAGAAGGTGTGGACGTGAATAACATAGAAGGTCCTGACGGCGGGTATCATCGGGACGCGGTGTCATGTTGGGTTCGCCTCGAGATATGCCAGCTGCTGCTAGAGCTGGGCGCAGATGTGAATGGCACGGGAGGAGAGTACGGCACCGCGCTCCAGGCGGCATCATACAAGAATCATCCAGAAATTTGCCAGCTACTACTGGAGCGAGGCGCGGATGTGAATGTGATAGGAGGAAAGTACGGCACCGCGCTTCAGGCGGCATCGTGTCGGGGTCATATAGAGATTTGCCAGCTACTACTGGATAAAGGCGCAGATGTGAATGCCCTGGGGGGAGAATACTGCACCGCGCTTCAGGCAGCATCGTATCAGGGTTATCTCGAGATTTGCCAGCTCTTTTTGGAGCAAGGTGCCGATGTGAATGCTACGGGAGGGGAATGCGGAACTGCCCTCAACGCAGCCCGAGTGCCGCAGCCGTGGTCCTGGCCACCAAAGAGCGAAGCGGAGATAGAGGAGATGGTACAACTGCTCAAGCAATATGGTGCGGTGGAGACGGTGGCACCTATCCAACCAGACGAGAATTGACAGCGTGACAGTCAGTAGTATTAGACTCAATTAGACTCAATTTCGACGGTTTGAGCCGAGCTGCGCGACACTGCAGTACTGCCAGTGATCTGAATAAGAGAGCGACGGGGGCTGCTGCGCTGAGGTCCACGTATATAGCGATATACCATCTTGACGGAACGCGCTAGTCACAGTCATCGCCCAGGGCTTCGAATGAAGTCATATATCGTCGTCGCGTCGGGATGAGGATGGCGTCCTTGAGGGAGCTATGTGTCAATCATTGAACAGAATATAGCCAGCAAACAAAGATAGCGCTTCTGCGCGAAAATGTAGCTCAAGAAGAAGGAAAATTAGCCCATCAGGAACTCGAAGGCTAAATCGCAAAGCTTTATAATCTATGAGAATCGATGCAATACATAAAATAATCATCATACTGATACACTACTCAGTAAAGCAATATACAGGAGGGTATCGTTCGTCCATACCTTGCCATGCCTACAACTTAGATCATTTCTCATAAGCTTTTATCTGAGTTACCGCTTCCCCAGTTACTACCTACTATTGTCATCCCTGGCAGCCTTTTAAATCGGCCAACGAAATTTCAGTGCGTCGACTATATTGGCAAACCGCGGCAAGTATATCGGCACTTGTTTAGGACGGTACGGTTTCACACGGACTGGAGGTTTTGCGGCCTAAGACAATCTTACTGCCAACATGGACAACACTCATCCATCATGACTTTATTGGCAAGCCGTGAATTGTGTATCTATGAGTATATGGGACGGTAAGGTATATCAATGACTGCAGATCTTCCGGCTCCCTGTAGTCCTACTGTCGACACGGCCAGCTCTGACCTACACTGACTGCATTGGCAAGCCGTGAATTGTATATCAATGCATATATGGGACGCTAGGGTTGTTCGCTGACTGTAGATCTTCTGGCTCCCGGTAGGCCTACTGTCGACATGGCCAACAGTGACCTACGCTGACTGCATTGGCGATCCGTGGCTTGCATGTCGACTGATATCGGGAATGGTAGGGTTGCTCGCTGACTACAGATCTTCTGGCTCCCGGTAGGCCTACTGTCGACATGGCCAACAGTGACCTACGCTGACTGCATTGGCGATCCGTGGCTTGCATGTCGACTGATATCGGGAATGGTAGGGTTGTTCGCTGACTACAGATCTTCACCCTCTCCCATTAGAATTATCCATTATACCCGCTGATAACCATCACATGGGTTTTGCGCAATCCGTGGTAGGGTACCATAGGGCCATTATGCATAATGCGGGTGCCATTGTGCATAATGCGCTTGGAGGCGAGTCGGCAGGATTGCGGGCGGGCTGGGGCCTGGTGGGTGCGGGTTCCATTGTGCATAATGCGCTTGGGGGCGAGCCGGCAGGATCGCGGGCGGGCTGGGGCCTGGTGGGCTTGATTCTGGATCTGGCAGGTGAGCTATGGCTGTGCCGCGGATGAGAATCGATTCGCGTTGCCCCAAAGCGCGCGTGTCTCAAATGCAGCACTAGTATTGCCATATAGGGTAGATGAGTGAACAAAGCGTAATAAATTGCTATCCAGTAGAATCTACGGAGAGAAAGAGACGGGGCTTCTGAGATACAAATCAGATGCGGGATAATCAGTTATAAATGAGGCTGCTTCATCCTCTAACTCGAGGACATCTAGCGGCGTCTCGGGCTCGACCTCCTCGTCCTCTGGCTCCGAGTCGGCGCCGTCGCGTTCCTTGCGGGCTTTAGCACGGGCGTCGGCAATGTCCTTCAGAATGTCGCGCCAACCCTTGCGCCAGAGGACGTTGAATGAGTCTGCCAGTGCATGGCGAATATGCGCTTGCCTTGCAGCATATGCCATAATGCCCTCAGCATCTTCCGCTAAGAGATCGGGGATACGGGAGCGCTGTTGATCCCACCATTGCGCATGCCAGCAAAAAAATGCTTGGACACGACACATCTCCTCGCGGATGAGGAGAACCTCCTCGGACCAGCGCATGGCACGACCTCGAGATCTGCACCACTCGATTCGGAGGGCTAATTGAATCATGTCAGCAAGCAGAATGGGCGGGTGGCATGGATACAGTGCTCACCTTCCTGCAGGCCTTCGTTGGCTGTATCAGCTCCGACCCCATAAACCTTCCAAATCCATGACATCTTCCTTTTACCCTCGCCTAGTAGCCGCTCCTTCTTGCTCTTCTGCGCCTCCGCCTTTTTATCTGTGTCGTCGGCAAAGGCACGTACGTCGTCATGATTGAGCTCTTGAAGTGCCTCGTCGGGCAGCCCTGCATCATCAGAAAGCTGAGATATTGAATGAAGTGACGCGCGCGCGCGCTTGTACTTAGCCGCGCTGGCGTTTATCTTGGTCTGGGCGCGAGTGACGAGGTTCTGCGAGCGGGTGTTGGCTCGTTGGCCTGGGACATTGCGATCCTTGAAGTGGAATATGTGGGTTCGCAGGCGGAGGTGTCGGCGGAGCTCTTCGAGCGCCTCGTATGCCTGGGCTGTGCGCAGCCTGAACTCGTAGATGAAAAGTTTAGGGCTCGTTCGAAGTCGACGAGAGAGCGCAGAAGGGAGATGAAGCGGGATATCAAAAGGCTCGACAGCCTTCGATTTGGCAGCAGTGGCCTGTTCGTCGCGCGTGCGAATGACGGAAACTCCGGGCATATAGACCTGTTGGATGTCGGTCCAGGACTTCACTTTCCGACCCAGTACATTCTTGCGCTCCTCGACCTTGGATCGCTGGAGAGAGGTGGCGGATGAGTTCAAAGCCTTGGCGTTGGCCTTTAGCCGAATTCTATCATGCAGTTAGTAATCATGTATTAGCAGATAGTAAGATGCACGTACTGCTGAGCCTCGAGCTCGAGGCCCGAGGCTATGAAGACGCCAGGGGTCACTTCTTCATGGACGGGGCTCACATCTTCTTGACTCAAATCCTTGCCGTCTTCCTGAGCGAGAGCGAGCCGCACGTCATTTAGTGTAGTAGCTGTAATTTGAGTCATTAGTACGACCAATAAATATAGTTAAAATTGTTTCAAACTTTTTGTGACCGCGACAAATGGGTTGGGGAGGGTGCTATCCTTCTCCCAATTCTCGACCATATCCAGCCAGAGCAGTATACTCGAGGCCGAGAGACTTGCAGTAAACTCCTCAAAATCTTGCACGTGCTCGTCGCGAGACGGCACTGCGACCTTGAGCTTCTTTAGTAATAAACGGCCTGTTTATATTAATTAGGTTACTTGGCCGACAGAAAGAAAAAAAAAACTTACCGAGTCCAACGATGCGCTGGTGATTCCAATCGCCAAAGTGGTCGTCTATCGTCTCGCGATACGACGCCGGTCCCATTTGCTTGGCTGAGGCGGCGAGAGCATTAATGTTAGCCCATCCACGTTCAATTGCTTCTCCGTCTGTGCGTCCGACACCGCGTGTGAGGTTGAACGAGAATGAGGTCTGGCAGCGCTCCACATGGGCTGGAAGATGAAATTTAGGAACAAGAAAAATAAATACTTTACCGGCCCGCTCTATCTGAATGCAGCTGGGCATATTCTTCATGCGCTCCCATAGATTAACTGACCATTGACAAACGATGTCATATGACATCACAAGCTGCACGTAGTCTTGCTGCGACGTACTTGAAAAATACAAGTAGTCCATGTTAGCGTATCTATGGCTGTATGAGTATTATAGCTTAATAAACTATCATTAAAACATACCGTTCGCCTTGCTGTAGATCACCAACAGAATTCGGGCGCTTCATCATATGTCGGCTACAGTCAATTGCTCCAATCCCAGATGTGGCCAAGTTTTTGAAGCGGCTCGTATTGGCGTCGCCGACTGCGTGGTGTTTGACGCAGGTGGAATGCTGTGAGTAACAGAAAACTCTCAGCGTTGATTAGATCACGAAGAAAACATTTATGCTTACCACTTCCTTTTGATCCCCGTATCCAGCTAGATGCTGCCGGTACTTCGACATCTCGACGAAGTACGATAGGCCGGCGCTCAATGTGGGGTCCGCCGCCTCACTAGAGACCTTCTTGCGTACCATACGAAAATTTGCGTCCTCGGCGAGGAATAAACCAAAGAGAAAACTAATTTTTAATTAGTATAAAATATGTTTAGTTGTTCAATAGAACTTACCGAGAATTCTGCGGAGCCGTATCCCAACCGGGAGGGAGATTTTTGCCGGGCTGCGGGCAGGCGGGACAAAGCACCGCGCATTGGCCCTCCGCGGTGCTGGCAATACCTTCAGGGTCGTGGCCACGACCAGCGCGCTTCAACATTTTTAGATTGCGCCACTGCCGTATCATGCGCAGAAATTCTTCATAGCGGTCCTGAAGTAGATTTATTAGTTAATAGACTAGAAAGCGAGCAGTAAAATTCAACTTACCGGAAGATTGATGGTTCCAGTATTGTCTGTGCGCCGACCAAGTGCGTGATAAAACTCAAAAGCAGAGGCTTTTGAATCAAACGTAAGGAGATGAAAGAACTCGAGAACGTTGAAGGTGGCGGCCGTCTGGGGCGATTTCACAGTTGCAGGATATAGGCGAGCCCGGAGAAGCTGTATAGTATCCTTCCGAGCGCTGGTGCACCCGCAGAAATCCAGTGAGACTTCGTGCAGGCCATTGGTATCCACAATGACGAAGTCATTGCCAGCGGAGGGGACAGGATTGATGCAGCGCGTACCAGGTGGGTGCCCCAGTTGCATTCGAAGGCCCAGGGCCTTCAGTGATGTTGGCACAAAGGATTCGCCATTCCACATCTAAATTGAGTCAGCATCAGGCGATTCAACTCCACATACACACGTTAACTCACCTCGATCCGATGGGTAGGGTTAATTTGGTGACCGGCTACTGTACATCTTACGCACACCAGTCTCCCGCCGTAACAGTCCTCACAGCGCACCACTGGCTCATCCTTTGACTTGTCTTCTGGGCAGCCGGGGCATATGCCTTTGTCCCCTTCTTGTGCATAGTCCCCCCGGCCGTCTTGACGGAGCAGCTGGCGCAAGAAGGCCTCGCGCTCACGTAGCCACTGCTTGTTGACGTTTTCCTAGGAATCATTAGATTGATGGTGTCCGGAAAATATATGCGATGACTTACCGTTGATGGTCGTGGCATTTTGCCGGCCGACGGCTCGTTGGCCAGGTCTACCAAAGTAGTCTTGTGCCGCTGATATTGAGGATCCAGCCCCGCATCACCAACAGCAGCTGGTTCGTTGTCTTCGTTGTCGGAGTCTGCGTCGACTTCGATCAACGCAGGTAAGTCGTCATCATATACGTCAGCGTCCAGCGCTGGCTCTGGAGCCTTTTCTGGAGAGGCCGGTGCAGAGAAGTAGGAGGTCGTCGAGGAAGCAGCATTGCTGCTATCCAAATCTACATTAGTATAGCGGAACCGCGTCATATGCTCGTCTTGATGATCGGCGTTGTCGTACGTCCAGTCCATGGAAGCAGCGACCTGGCGGAACTTGCGCTTTTCTTGAGCGGCGCGTTGCATATTCAAGATGGAAACAAGGGGTGTGAAGGCAAGAGAAGAAATAGATGTTGTATGATGATGCACACGGAGGGAACTGGGACTGGTTATATAGGCAGATGTAGTATACAGGAATGAATAATTACTGTATGGCGTAGCTGCCGTGTGTCAGCTGGAAACGCCATTCTCCGACCTCAGATATAGACAGTTCCATGAGGTTCAGCGAGGTGTTGGCTCTGGGCGGTGGCAAGAGAAGAGGTTAGAACAATTAGAGATTGTGATAAAATACGAGCACGCACCTGGAACCAAGTTGACAGCCCCACCCATCCACTCCAAACATTGAGTCAATTGGAACACATTGTCTCGGCATAGCGTGTACGTCGTTCTGAGACGAGACAAGAAATGTAAGTCAGGCTCTGAGAACAATAAACAATGAGCAAATCGAGCTACGTACCGCGTGCACCAACAGAACAGTAGCAGTCTGTGAAAGAGCCAGGAAATGGAAACCGAATGAAAACCGCATGGCGTCCAGGAAGGATTGCATACACCATGCGTTGAAGCCAGATGTGCCAAAGTAAGACGACAGAGAAGACGCAAAGAATGACAGAGGCGAAGCGTCACGGTCAAAGTCAGAAGAACAAGTGCCGCGTATTCCACGATGCTTTCAAAGTACAAGAGGCGTTACTTAGGGTTAGGGTTAGGACATTGAAAACTCAAAAATTAAAGGGAGCCGCGATATCATGTAATTATCTTGAAAAAAAATGGCATTACGACGGTATCCCTAGGGTACACAGGATATTTTACAAGCACTCATGCACCAGGCGAAACACAACAATACGAAAAAGAACATACGACCAGAACCTCACAGCCCCGAAGGTGCGTACGAAAGGTGCGTAGCTCCAGCATCTAAAGGCCCTTGATAAACTAACCATGAAGTCAGTGTCGCGGATAACGGAGAAGAGCACGAAACCACCACACCTTCACCACCCCGAATACACAATAGAGAAAGTAGGCCGTTGACATAGACATTCACAGCTCGAGCAACTATAGCTTCTATGAGATCGGGCAAAAGGGCAAATGGGGCACATACCTCAAGACGCGATTGCAACGGTTACGTCTGAATATGCAACAGTGAGTACGCAGAAGATGAGGATATGAATTGACGACGCACCATACTAGTGACCACCAAACACATTGCAGCGAATGGTTAATCCATCGTACGAAGCAGTGACATACAATGGATGCAAACAAGTCACCCTGGAAAACATGCACTCACCAGAGCTTGACAAGCGAATAGCAAGACGAGCGACCCATCATGCGCACTGATGAAACGGGAAAAGCCTGTAAATACTTGAGTGAGTAAGTGGATGTCAACGCGAGGAATACGACTGACCATAGACATGAACAAAATGTCACGAGGCCAAAGAGCTTGAGAGAGAAGGGAAGGGGATAAGCGAGTGGAACATGGGGGGAAGGAAAGAGTAAGGAAGTATGAGAGGTAACGACGCTTGATTTATATATCTCCCAGTGATTTTGAAACTCCGCGACAGCGAAGCACCTAACTTTGGCAGTTGAACATTTTCGTCCCACGCCAACTCGTGGGCGCTTGATGTGGCGTTCACGTTCGTCTTCACTCGTTCGTCTCTACCACTATCTATTCTCTCGCAAACATCGTAATCAGTATCACAATATACTCTAGCAATGTCATATAGGTCAGTAGCCAAAATTGAACTGGGCTTGAATTGCTCATTAAAATGTGGCTGTAGAATGTTAAGCAAGACCATAGCAGCTACGCAGTTGTACCATGTACGTCTCGTCCCGCCGCGTTGTATTGGGTGTCGACCCAACATAACATCCTGCAACCTGTGAACGACTGTTGTATTGTCTATATATGCACTATATCTACTACTCTGGACCATCCTGGCCCCGCTAGCAACGTCCTGAGGCTTGTGGTGTGGCGGTGAAGTGAGTACTTTCGTGTATTTGTGACCTGTAGGACTGAAGAATGATAAGGGACCTCTGGAACTATTTTTAAATCATTTATTACACATGCAATGAGTGATTAGGCGACAGCGGTCTGTGCAGCAATGGCTCTACGTCTGCGGCGAGGATGTTGACACGCAAATTCAGAGAATTTGATGTTGAAAGCTGTCAAAAGCAGCATCTGGGTCATAGAAATCAGAGCAGAAGTTGTGATATAGTAAAATAGTATATACTATATGACATGAAGCATTACAATCTAAGAACATCGGGTTGTGGAGGAAAACAAACATCGCGAGAGCACTATGTGGCTGAATTACAGCTCCGCCACATTACCTTTTCTAGCCTGGAAAGTGCACCGGAACGCTCGGAACGCTCGGAGCGAGCGTTCCCGAATTCCTACCCTGCTGCACTCACCCAGTCCGCTCGTCCGCTCGTCAAGCTCGTCTTTATTCTGATTTCCAGCTGCTCTACTATTGATGGGCCGCATCCATCTATATCTCGGACAGGTCTTAGCCCTTCGCTGGGTGAACTGCGGCTCGATGTAAAAATGTGAGTGAGTACAGTTTCCTGGCGGGCCTTATCAGATACGTGCCATTATCCCTTCCATAGACCAGTAGGATAATGGGACGAGATGAGTCATTTACTGACGTTATACTACCAGTGACGCATATTGGACGCCGATACCATTCACCTCCCTTCCCTTCCAGACGCATGTCCAGTTCATGCGCGTCACCGACTCTCCGTGCCGAAGCCTGCAAATGAAGTGGTGAGGGCGTTTCTGTGGGCGCATGACCAGAACTAGCAAAGGTGCAATTTTTTACATGTAGAGCTTGCATATGTTTTCAATCGCACTATGATTCTGTTCGCGGATTGAGATGGCCGGGCAAGCATGGATATTGCGACTACAGGACAGGCAAGCTATACATTTAACTACACAATTTGCACAAGACCGGCTTCGAGGGAGTTGATGAACCCCGCTTCTGCAAGCTCTCGGTTGGGGTAGAAGAGCACCAGGGCCTTTCGGACGCCGTCAGTGTGGGCGCGTACCCGCTGGCTACAGAAAACAAGTAAGATGTAGCGCTTATATTTTAGAATGATGACTTACAGCCCCTGCACAACGCCAACGTGCGAGCCGCGTGTAATAACATACCACCTCTGGGAAGGTGGGGTCTGTCTGCGAATGATATTGCGTGCGCGACGAGCGCTTTGCGCATAGGTCTCCGCCGATTCGGTCCAGAGGTCGAGGGGCGCACCAGGCGAAGAGCACGACGAGTGAGGAATCAAGGGTGGCGCGCCTACTTGAGGCAGCTGAGTATCGCCAGACGTGGAGAAGGCGGTAATGGGCGATGAAGCCAACGTGGGAGGTTCAGTAGCTGCGGTAGTGAAGTGACTGGTGGGGGATGCGGGACTGCCTTGGGGCCTGTACTGGGCTGACAGGCTTGCCGCGACCTCTTCTACTGATCCTCCATAGAGGGAACGATATGGAGAGTCTGCACAGGGATTGAAGAAAGTGAGCGTCACTTGTGTGCAAGTGACGGTCATCCCACCATCCGGTGTGTAGACATGCCTCTCTGTTTGCGTGATATCTGACCGTGCGGCGCCTGGACGTTGTCAATTTGATTTCCGCCATACATAGGTGTGATATACGCACCAGCAGTCATCGCTGACGCGATCACACTGTCCAGTTGACTGGTAATGCCCATATCAGGGACAGACGCACTAACGTTGGGAGGAGAGGTCTTTTGAGACATGAAAGGTTGTAGGGGGTCTCGAATGAACGAGACATGTTGTAGAAATATGTCAGTTTAAAGAGCACCGGGGTGAGGGTTCAAGAAGAGCCTGAGAAGCTTCGCTCAAGAATGTGTATGTGTCACTTGTTACCGCTTTAGGCCCATGAAATCTTCTTGGATCTTGACCACTCCCCACTCAGAGGCGTCTCATCTCCTTTTTCTACTGCTCTGATGACTCTTGAATCGTTCCACTGTCACTGCCGGCACATTGAAGTCCTTCGCGAGAATTTCTTGCTTCCTCGTGTTACTCGCACGCCAACGACGACTAGAAAAAGCAATTCAAGGTCTCACCTAGTGAGTTAGGTACGTTGTTAGGCAGCATCGAATCCATCGCTATATTGACTGACGATACATGGACAGTGCATCGAGAGCTATTCTCTGACTACGCGCTGGCCGTCTAGCTATAATGTGCAATGTACTTCCCCATTGGCCATTCGTGCTCTTCGATCTGCGCGTTTTTGTTCACCTACCTGGGGCGTGCGGCAGTTTCGGCCTCGTTTCTTTTAAACAACGTTATATTTCGATTGAATATAACTTCTATGTAAGTTGCCCTATTGTCTAGCTTGTTTTGTCGTTTGAACTTACTGTTGCGGCCATCGAAGATACAGTTGCACCTGAAAGTCCCTCAATAATATATGCATAATACTATTAGCTCGCCAGCGCCATTACGCATCTCAACCACTTCCAATGTCGAGACGGGGCAAGAACGACGGCAAAAAAACAAAATCCAAGAAATCTTGCAAGCTAACCGGCAAGAAGGATGGTCGAGTATGGACAACTAGCCCAGAGGAGGCCTACATGAAGGAACGCCTCCCCGACTTCGAGAAAGCCAAAAAGGAGCGCGATTTCAGTAACTTTTGGCCTTCGCTCTATGCTGGCTATTGGGATCGATTCAGCATCCCCGCCCCCAAGCCAGCTGATCTACTCGACGAAGAGCCAAGCTCTCTTTATGAGAGCGACGTTCCAATGGACTCGGGAGAGGAAGAAGCATTCGCGCAGACTGAACGTGGTCGGCTGAGAGCGGCGGAGCAGCAGGCGCATGCCAAGGAGCAAGCACAGCAGGTATGTTCGTGGAAGAGTGTACGCTGCAATTACTAACTTGATTTGATAGTTGGAGAAGAACAAGGGCTTGTCACCGGAAGCAAGATATGAAGCGCGGTTTATCTGCAATCGACGAAAGGTGAATTTATTGATATTTGTGCATCTTCTGTTGCTAATCATAATCGTCAGCAAATTTATTCGTGGATGTTTCGCCACTGCGCCGACGGGCCAACTTCTTTGCGCAAAAAGAAGAAGGCGACTTTGACAATCCTTCCAGCCCTCGACTCCAGTGCCACTCAAGACCGTCCTACGCGAGTCAATCAAGAAACGGAAGTCTATCTCCACCTCTTCCGTGATCACATCATGTCCGTTGTCGATAAGCGCGCCATCGAAGAAGATTTCAAGGGTCCACCTATCAATCTTATCCGCCAGGTTGCGCGTGAGCTCTACAATGACGAAGATGAAGAGACTCGAGCTCTTGTAGCCGCCAACTTAAGTCTTCAAACGGAGCGCAAGATACGGGATCAAGAAAAGAAAAAGAACACTGCCCTCAACGCAGCGGAGCAGGTGCAATGTACGCCACAGGACTATCAAAAGTGAGATTCCAACCAATGTTCTTTCCTATCTGAACGCTAATTTGATGCAGCGCTATTAGCGCCTTCCCGCAGTGGGCTGACTCCATGCTGCAGGGAGCCTGTGACAGCACTGGGTTCACCGCCAGCCTGCTCATTGGTGGTCCTTTGCCTGAACATGAAGGAGATATCGCTACTATCAGGCAAGTCGTCCCCTCAAATCATTTGTCTATACCGTTAACACAATTACAGCTTCCACTACGGCAAGAATCCCCACGGGAACACATTCGGCACTGCGTACCAGAAGTATCAAACAGCGGTTGTAAAGCCGTATACAGAGTGCTTGCGCACAGTTTATTGTGAGTCGCATGCCTGTCTACTCTGACAATGTATATACTGACATCAACAATAGCCGCAGAAGTCCGCGCAGATCGTGCGCTTCCTTCAGGATCGGCAGCCCCTAAAATATCCCCGCCATCGTTACTGGAAGGTGCTACGCACGCCTTCGATGGAAGCGGCACCAATTCTCCCGTTCCATACGTGGCAATGGACCTCCCTGTACCAGCTGGACCTACGCTTCCGCCCTCTCTCTCCGCTCCTGATGCCATCCCTCTCGCCAGTGTCGCTCCAGACGCACCTCCTAATGCGGCCCCTACCACCCCCAAGCGTACTGTGCCGAGCGTTCCCGAGCCGCCGATCTCGCTCGCGGTGCCTACATCCGCCCTACGCGCGACAAGGGAACAAGGGCCCTTGACCAGTGCACCGTGTCCCAGCCCGCGCTTAACCCGTATTGCTCAAAAGGGTTCTGCACCCGCAGAGCCTGATGAAGCACGCGGTACAACAACACCGGCTCCTCCTCCGCGTCCAAAGCCCCGTGCTGCCTTCAAGACGGCCCTGCTTGTGCGCGCAAATGAGGAGGCCGTTGACGCAGTGATGCCCGACTCAGTGGATTCGCGAGGGAACTTTCCAGCCCATCACTCTAGCCCCCCAGTGACTGCGCATAATCTGCCCTCGTCCCTCACATCGCCCCCACCTATCAACGCTACATCTGCGGATGCCCTGCCGACTGCAAATGACACATCCACTTTATCGCCACCAACCACCTCCATGAGCGTCCCGCCAGCCGCTGCGCCCGAATCCTCAGCGACAGTCACGGCAAGCGTGGATGCGGTGACAGCAATTTCGCCGCCAGCACCCGCCAGCACCCGCCCTGCTAAGCGTCGCAAGCCAGCGCCACCTGAAGCTAGCCCCGCTAAGCGCACTAAGCGCTCCGTCTTCCAGTCACGCGTGGCCAAGGATATAGCGTTGCAGGAAGCCGACAAGGCCGCTGAACTGGCGGCAAAGACTGCCGCGAAGGTGGCGAAGGCGGCGGCGAAGGCGACGAAAGTCTCCCAGAAGGACGTTGGGAAGGGAGCTCGAGGCGGCGGGAAGGGGAAAGCTGCCTAGTGAACATGTTCTATTCGCTCAATCTTGACTATTGATTTTAGCTAGACACTCAATGAAGCTTATTAGAATTACATTTCTGCTCCAGTACAATCTGCTCCAGTACAAAACTTATGTAGTATGCGTTGATTTACTTGACTTGAAAATTTTCAAGTGCGGCTATTGAATCCGAAATTCTGATATAACTTACCCGCCCGGTAGGTCCCAGGGAGCCAACCCGCTTATAAATGAATACGACACGACGAAGCCCCCATGCAGTTGTCCAATTCCACAAGTCTGGCCGGAGCGAGAAGATTTGATTTGAAGTAATTTTAATGCTGCGACCTGCCAAAACGCGAAAGAGACATGAAAATTAGCACGCGAAAAGGTATAGGAATTGTTCTGAACAGAGCGCAGAGTATCATTCCAATATTGAAGGGAGGCAGTGCGCGCCGATTGAGCAAGCACGAGCTACTTGCCTCAGGCACACGTGCGCCCGCTTTGCCCCGCTCTGTCTCGCCGATCCGGGGGCCCAGGCGCGTCGGGTACCCATTGGGCACTCATCCACCGCTATTGGAAATGCCCAATTTGGATTTGAGGCCACATTCCAGGCGCTGTGAGCCAATAGTCACCCACAGCACAGCCGCGTCACTCACCTGCCCGATAAAGAAGCAAGCCCTGCAGCCAACCCAACCCGCATCCAACCCGCATCCAACCCGCATCCAACCCGCATCCAACCCGCAACCCTGCCGGCTCGCCCCCAGAGCAATTATGCATAAGACCCACCTGCATTATGCAAAATTTGCCTATGGTGACCTATTGGTGATTGCGCAAAACGCAATGGATGGTCATGAGCAGGTGATTATGCAAAAAAACTACAGTATTGCCTGAGATCTTCTGGCTCCCGGTAGGCCTACTGTCGACATGGCCAACAGTGACCTACGCTGACTGCATTGGCGATCCGTGGCTTGCATGTCGACTGATATCGGGAATGGTAGGGTTGTTCGCTGA
>JACXVL010000268.1:55368-90208 GCA_014898675.1 Athelia sp. TMB | reverse complement strand
TATAGGTCTCGAGCAAATAGCACCACGCCGTGTTCAACCGCGCAGCTCCTCGTGCATAGACTGACACATTGCCAAATCAAGCGTGCTAACCCCCCTCAGCATCCTATATCTTCTATCCCGTCCCCCTATCTCCCACACTCGTGCTTGTATCAGATGCCGCAAATGTAGACTGTCAGTGACACAGGTGTTTCGCCTCGGATGCCTCGGATGCACCTACGCCGATGGCCTCGCGCTCGTGCAACTGGAAGATGTTGGGGAAGGTGCGCTGACTGGAGGGCTCCATGGGCATGATGTGCTTATAAGCGCACACCATGGTTTCTGGAATATGCTACCCACGAGCATCTGACTGTCATGCTTCCTGTATGTCGCCTCGCGCACCACCTCGGCATCCACTTCTTCGTCTTTGCTGCTGGAAACATGCGAGAGGAGGCCGCGGCAGGGGCGCAGCCCAGCAAGTCCGCAGCCGCGAGCTCCTTGAGCTCCATCGAGGAGGCGATATCGACATCGCTTGGCGGAAGCCCAAAGGGCTGCTGATGCTCTACCCACGCCTCAGCGAGCGCACGCGCCCGATCGTCGAAGTGTCCATATCGGGCTGAGGGTGGGGCACTGTGAACGAACGGCGGCTCGTACGAGTCCAACTCGACGCCGCTCACGAAGCTCGGTGGTCGCGCCGTAAGTAGCTGGTGCAGCGCGTGATGCCCCTTCGTGCTTAGACGTGCGAGGAGATTGTGCGCGCGACCTGAACGAAGACGATCTTTCCGCCCAAGTCGGCGCGTCCAAATGTTGGTTGTGGTTGGCAAGGTAGAGACGGCCCAGTCCAGGGGGAGGAAACCGTGTTGCGGTATCGGTGGACATGTGTTGATAGTTGGGGTGGAGGTCGAGCAGCAAATTGTGCATGACGCGTCGGATGACATGACAGACGGCGCGCATCGTCGACCAAGCACCGGGACTCGATTTTGTGGTCGATCGGACTGTCCAACCCGCCGCCTGCCCTCCAATCTCCTTGAACGCCAAATCGCCAAATGTGCATCTTCAACTTGTCCTCCTCCCGACTCTTCCGCAGCTTCTCTTCGTGTCCATCGACATCCATCATTAACTTCCGTCTGCGCGTGATTGAGTCCTCCTTGCTAGGCGTTTGTGATTGCAACACCCTGACATGCGGCTGGAGGATGTGTTGAGCCTGGGGCACCTGAGGTAGGGTAGCAACCCTGGCGGACAGAAATCGATGCTGTCGATAGCTCCGGGGCGCGCAGAATGGGGCACTTGAAAGAGTAGAGGACGCTAATGAATATGCTGTTAGCATCTACGGGAGTTTGATGTGGGACGGACACACGATTGGTGAGCATATTCCAGGCCAGTTCCAACGACACCCCCTCTGCTTCACTACTCAATAGTATCCTCGCAGGCGATATCATCTCGCCGCCTTTCTCCCGACCATGCACCCGTCTGCGACTTCGCAAAGTAAAGTATCGACTTGGCTGCTGCGTGCAGAGCGTCTCTGTCAATGCTGCAGCTGTTCCCCGCAGTCGCAATAAGCGGAACAAGGGAGACTCCCGAGAGCCAGAGAGTGGTGAGACAGGGATACTCAGTTGGGCATGGCACTGGCAGTACTCGGCTTCGGGTGGTGGCAGGTGTGTCGAGAGTTCCTTGATATGCTACCATATTATCATTGCGAAGGATGTCAATTTACAAGAAGGTCAAGTCGCTCGAGAAGGTACTGAACGGAGCGTCTGAGACGTCGGAGTCATCGGAGCTGCGTCCGCCGTGATCACGTGGAAGTTGTAACAATCCGGGCTATCTGCCATCCATTTCCACATTCTGCTTGCGTTCTGCAAGTCTTTTCATTCAGAGACAAACCAAATACATGTTGAAACACAAATAGGGGAGTTTTGACTATAAATGCAACTATAAATTGCTCACTGCAGGCCACACATTTTTTGTTCCACACGCCAGAGATAGAGAAAGGTCACGAAAGCCAATGGTTCAGAGCGAGCAGTGTTCTCTATAACGATTGATCTTACCCAAGAAATTCTCATTTGATCGTAGCTCAACGTGAAACACTCGACCGGGACCCCTGCTCGACTACTTGCTATGGATCATTCATCACCTTTGGTGCCGCCGACCTCTGCATCCTCACGGTCTATTTCTGACTGCTCGGCCCTAGATGACAAGCCATCATCCCTAGGTCCTGACTCCTCAGCCAATGATCCAATAGAATTCTCGATTTTCCGAGAGCACCGGGCTGCATCACCCTCCAAGCCAATGTCGAGGTACAGATCCCGCGCCTGGACTAACAAATGTTCCCCTTCGGTGCGCTGGCCCTGCGCGAGGAAATTGTCGCCCAATAATTCTAAACATCGGGATTCTTCAAGGCGATCACCAATATCTCTAAATTGATCCAAAGCCTCCGTCAATGTCGCAGAAGCGTCCAAAAATATCTTCTGTGTGACTAAGATTTTGCCCATGGCCTGCAGGCATTGGGCAGCACCGAGACGCTCTCCGCTCTTGATAAACTCGGCATGAGCTTCCTTCAAAGCATCAGAGGCCTCTTCAAACTTCTGCTCCTCTTGAAGGATTTCTCCCCAGGTTTGAAGGCACTGTGCGGCACCAAGACCATACCCCATTGCAAGAAACTCGCGGCGGGCTTCCGTGAGCTTGATAGACGCTTCTGAGTACTCCGACTGCATGTAAAGGACATTTCCCAAGCACCGTAAGCATTGGGTTGCGCCAAGATGGTCCCCGACCTTGAGGAACTCGTCGCGCGCCTCGGTCAGCATAGTGGAAGCCTCGGGGTATTTGGCCTGCATGTAAAGGACATTTCCCAAGCCCCGCAGACACCGGCCAAGTCCATCGGGGTCATCGAGGGCGAGGAACTCATTGCGTGCCTGCGTGAGCATCGCAGTGGCCGCGGAGTACTGGTTCTGCATGCGAAGAATGTCTCCCAACCTATACGAGCAACAGGCGACTTTGAGGTGGTTGCCGGTGTCGAGGAAATGGGCTCGCGCCTGCGTGTAGCTGCTTGTAGCTTCCGTGTATCTATTCTGTGCGTAGGCAATCTCACCTGAGATCTCCCAGAACCGAGCTCGCATTGTTGGGTCAGCTGTCGTTACCATTACAGAGACCTTCTCCAGTATATCAGTAGATGGAAATGTGCGGCGCATATGCCATGATGCATCTATGGCGACACTGAGAATCTGCGCTGCAGGACCGCATCGAACGGCGTGGTCGATGAGATTGCTGATATTTCCAACCTCGGGATTCAGAACCTCGTTGGCCTTGATGCGATCGGGGCCATATTCCGCCACCGAATGGATATCAACTAGTTTCCAGAATATATCATACATGCATTGCACGTGTTCTGCGTCGGGAGGATGGTGTTGAAGGACAAAATGGCGAATTGGAGATAAGACACCCAATTTATTGCCAGAGGTATACGCCAGGGCGAATCTCAGAATACGTTGGAGATCAGAGCCTGCGGTGTCAAATGTCTCCTCTATAAGTTCCAATCGCTCCTGCCACTGCAACAGACCGTCTGGCAGAAGGCAAAGCATACCGAGAAGCTGTATGGCCCCGGAATTGCCGCTGGTGTCCAGTGAATTGATCGATAGGGCAATGGACACCCCGACACTTTCGAGTCGATCCGCCGTGAATTGATCCAGGGTGAGCATCTGTGTTTTCTTCTTCTGCCACTGTCTCAACGTCGACTCGGGCGTCAAATCCAAACTGACTTGAGCGAGCAAGTGGATCGCTAGGGGTACATAGTCAACCTCCTTTAACAATTCAGATAAGATCTCATCACTGGCACTCGAGTCATGACAAAACATAGGGTTGATTGTCAAAAACACGCTTCTGGCGGCTTCTGGTGACAAAGTCGAAAGAGTGCTGCGCCATGTCCATTGGACACCAGGTGGGGGATTAGCGGCGCGCATTGTGATGATGAGAGACGTAGCCGTAGTGCTGGCAATTGTCTGCAAGATCCCGCGGGCAGCCTCGTGATCCCGTTGGGAGTCCCAGATAGACTCGAAGTTATCAAGCAGGAGTAGAGTATGTGATGAACCAATCAAGACGGAGCGCAGCGCATCGACAGGATTTTCACTGGATGGCGTGGGAGCTTGCATTATTTGGAGGATCCGCAAAGCCAAAGCATCCACCGTGGTAACACCATCGCATCCTACAAAAAAGGTACGCTTTCCGTACCGTTTGAAGACGTCTATTTGGTGAAGGACGTGAAGTGCAGTTGATGTTTTACCGAGGCCACCGGCCCCTAGTATGGCAATATTTTGCTGCTCGCCGCTGCAGCAGAGATCCGCGAGTTCGGAGACCAGCTCGTCTCGTCCGCAGAAAATCTTTGGAGGTACTGGCTGAGCTGGCGGTGGATTGGGACTTTCATAGAATATCAGCGGATATAATGTGTTCTTTGAATATGCTCTACCTGGTTTGGGCCTTTCAATGCGACACGAACCGATCAAAAATGATAGAAACAAAGCCGGCAACATACTCACCGACTCCCTGGGAAGAAGCCCGTCAATTTTGAGAGCCAAAGACGACTGGCCCGTTATGAGAGAATCCAGGCCCACTCTAAGAGAATCCTGTCCCGTTCTGAGAGAAAGGAACGAGGAGACCTACAAGCATTGAGCGACACCGAGCTTTCGGTATAGCTAGCACATACCTTGAAGGCCTCGATCTCACGATCTATCAGTTCTTTGCACTTGGTGACTTCGCCCGCAACTCCTGCCGACCCAAGCAGTTTCTTGATTCGGCTTCGACTGGTTAGCTCTTGTAAAATTTCGTACACTTTCCCCAAGCTTCTAAGAGCCGAGCATATCAGATCTGATGCAATGCTTCATAATATCTTCTGCACGCACTGTTTTAGCTTCTCCGCATCCTTCTTCAGGTCAGCTTTGATGTGGGGGCTGTCGATGCTTGCGCCGTCAGGAGGCAATGCCTCAGCGATAAGGTTCATAAGCATGTTCATGCGATCAATGAGGCTACCGCAAGCATCTTCGTTGTCCTTCATATTCTGACCGACGCATTAATATATCGCTGAACCAGTAACACGCCGTCCGGAAATGCAGCTGACCTGTACAATGTCGATGATCTGACATCCGATCTGACCCGCCGCCTGCAAGCCAGGAAGGTTCAGCGCTCCGCTCCCGAGATTGGAGACGAGAACGCAGATCTGTCGCGTAATCTCTAGAGCAGGAAACCCGGCGGTCGGGGCAGGGCTTTGTGCCTGTGTCGACTGGGCGCTTAGGGAAGGACTGGGGCTGCGAGAGCCCATGCCAGCTTTGAGTTTTCGGAATGGAGAAAGCATTCAGCACAGGGAATTGTATGTTTCCGAGTTAATGGTCGATGACAAGGTCGAAAGATGATAGACGCCCAAGATAGCAATACAATACTCGACTGCTACCACCGCGACGGCTCTATCTTTGAATGCGAGATTGGCAGCGCAGAGATTGGTCTCGATTGGTCTCGTCCCTCGACTGCCACTTGGCTGCCTCGGATTCCTGGGAGATAGACGGTGCACGTATTGAATGTCTGGGTGGCGGCTTTACTGGGGAAATATCCGCAGGGTTGAACGTTGAAGCGCTGAGAGCATGAGCATCAGTGTGGTAGTCTGGCGGTAACGACCGAGCAAGAATCAATACCCAACACTTGAGTAACCACCCAGAATGAGGTATATACAGGCGATTATGCACTCTGGCAGAAACTAGAGCCATGTCCACCGTGTCACTCTTTCTTACCGCCTGCAATCATCTTGTATTATGCATGATGGTCATCGTCATAATCTGCAGAGGACAAATCGAAACCCCAGCATCTTTGCGTCGGCCTCCGCCGCTCCCGCTTTTTCCTCCCTCTCTTTTACTTTTGTCCTCATACCCCCGTCGCCCTGAAGCCGCCCGCCCCCCAAGCAATCGGCCGCGCAGACGGGTAGCCTCATGCGCAATAAATGCACACCACAGCGTCGACAACGAGCAGTAAAGGCGTGATTTGCCAGAGACCAGATTTAAGTAGCAGATTGATGACGCGCTTGGCGGAGAGCCCCAGCTAGAGTTAGTGGAGGCCGTGGCGAGCTAGATTTAAGCAGCTCGATGAGAGAATCGAGCATGCCGAGCTTGATAAAGTTGATGACTGAGGGGATGCCGAAGTCTTTGGATGGTAAACGATCACAACAGTATCTACCACTCTTCCTTTGGGCCATAAATCGGAAAAGACGTACGGTGGATATTTCGACATCGGGAGCGGTCTGGGAGCAGTTCTCATTCCACTTCATTTGTCTTCCACTCCTCCAATTCCTTATCCTACACCAGCACCTCCTGCCCAAATCTCAATACTGCTTAACGCTTCGTCTTCATTGATGTGCCTGGAGCAGAAGACCCATGCGAGAAATCGGGTCGTAGAGAAGCGGTACAGAGTAGTATTGGAACGCCTGAACCAGTCGGTATAGCTCTGAGAGGCACGTGGTAGTAAGGGGATTGGAGCCTTAAGAATGAAAAGAGAGTCAACGTCAGCTTCACTATGTCCAGAGTGGCATTAACATGCGGGGCGAGCGGGGAAGCGCGAAGAGGCAGTACAGATGAGAGGAGCGCAAGATTGAACACGCAAGACTTTGGGGGTGGATACGGGTCGTATGCGTATATGCCATGGATGAAAAGGAACTGAGACAAAGATTCAGAAGGAAGGACACGCACGAGATGACCTCTGATCGCGTATTCTCCGCTGAAAGAGAAGCTCAATGAGAACCTCGCGTCGTATATGGGTCACACTGGCCATGTCGATATCTTGCAATTGAGCGTGAGTTGTTGTAGAGGGATATCGCAGGAGACGCGTCGACCTGCGTCGACGTTTGCACTGAGTACTAAGTCGTCGCGATCACGTGCCTGATTGAATGACGTGCAGAAGTTTGCTGGCATTGATAATCGTATTGTCTCTCGTATCAACTAGCACTCGCACGTTGTCATACACAAGCCGGACAGCATATACAGTGCGAGGCGGGCGACTGCCTTCTATAAATGTCGAATCGAGGTGTTCTGCGCCGTCCAAGTCTGATTCCCAGTGTCATGTCGAAGAACACGAGGCCCTCTCGCGAACCTAAATCCAACCACTCACGCGTCGACGAGAAATTCGGAATTCACAAAGCTGCTCATTGATTAACAGTACATACATTCAGGTAATTGAACTGAAGTTCGTTCGTAGCGACAGCTCATCTACTTCCCAGCCAGCTTCCCAACCCCCCTGAAATGGCCCTCGACTGGCTCGCTATGAGGGCCACAGCCTCTTCATCTCTTCAGAAATATCGACTCGTTGCTGTTTTCTTTCGCATGCTCTACCACCGCCCAATGACGGAAATGCAGATTTGGATGCGCCTCGGGGGCGTCCTCGGACTGCATGGAAGCAGAGCTTCCCGAACTTCCGTCGTGGATGAAGACTGAAGGAAGGTGCACTGGTGGTATACGCTCTTGATGTTGCCGAAGTCGGGACCACCTCAACCGCTTCTCCACTCCCTCCTGCTTCTCTGGGTCGCGAGACCTCGTTTCTCATATCCCCCGTTCCTCGCAATGTTGGAAGCCGTGGTATTAATGACTCCATGATCGCGAGCGAAGAGGTCGTGGCGGCAACTCGTATGAGCACCAGAAGAGACGGTGCTGAATCCGCTGAGGTGATATAGCGTGGTCTGCATTGACAGTCATCAAGCGGGTCGCGGAGGTGATATCATCACCAGAGAGCGTGGACGTGGAGGGTGAGGACAGAGTAGCACTGGATCGTACTCCCGATGGCAAACAGGAAATCCTGAATCTGCGAATCTGCGAGAACGCGATCGTTAGCATCAAGATTTTGTGTAGAGGCTATACAAAGTAAGAAGAAGAGACTCACAAGGACTCTGGGTCCTGGACAACTCATGCCACGCTCCAACACAAACTGGTACGTTGCCTCCTCATGCATGCCATCCCCCTCTGCTTCCTATATCCTGTGTCTCATTTTCCTGTCTCCTCCCAAGCTTGGGCTTGAGTAAGATACTGCAAATCTGAAGTCGCGTAGGTCTTGTACCTCCGTCGCCTCGAAGGCACTAGCGTCGACGGCCTCGCGTTCGTTTAGGGGTAGGATGCTGAGGAAGGTCTATAGGCTCGAGGCTATGAACATACCGGAGGGGCCCGGAAGCGACTGCCCTGTGCATATTTGTCAAATTAGGGCATTCTGGCATACCAAATTCTGATCTGTAGCACAAAGTTGGGGAAACAAGGCCGTCTTGCGAGACCTACTCTCAACCAAATAGATGCGCCTGAAAGATATTTAGGTTCTAGATCGCTACTCAATAGCTGAGAGTACATACAATCGAGTCATCTTTGGGTCAATGTTCATTCGCAGCCAACTTGTCCATTTCGCAGCCAGTTTCCAAGGCCCCTCTACATCGATCGCCCGCAGAACCATGCCCCCCCCATGTCTTCAAGAATGCCGTCTCGTCCACACGCTTCTTCTAGGATCACCGATAACGCAACTGCAACAGCTTTCTGGCCATAGATGGGACCCATTGAACCAACCAAAAGCTGGTCATCGTACAGGATGATCAATGTGAGGACAGTTGGGAGGTGTCGCTTCCCCAGCTTAAAGCGCGTCGTCTTGAGCTTCCATCATGGGAAGAGAGTTGAAGTAGGATGCTGTGTGGCGGTATACGCTCTTGAGGGTGCCGAAGTCGTATGCTCAGAGCTACCTCGCCACCCTCTCTCATTTTGGGCCTCCAGCTCCCCGCCCCACGTTTCTCATATTCCCGCTCCTTTATCCTAGATCTTCGAAATTGATGCAGAATTGATTGGCTTGGTGGGCGAGCGAGGAGGACACAGTGACTCTTGTTGGCTCCGCAAGAAGCGAGGTCGAATTGGAAGGCGCTTGAACATGCGGTTGGAGGTCAAGCCTATGTTGGAAATGGGATGATAAGACGGAGTCGAGGCAGAAGACGCAGAGGAGGCGGAGAGTGGCGCTTGATTACATCGAAGGTGGTGAACTGGAAACCTCGGAGACATGAAGCCTCTAAGAAGGACATTGTCAGCATCAACCTCTGTCGCGTAAGAAATGGAAAATCAGGAGAGCGGACTGACAACTGAATGTACTTCTCAAGACGCTCATGCCGCACGTGATCTGGCTGCCTCAGCTGCTCGGGAACAGATCTGCCTCCTCCCGCGCATCATCCGCCTCTGACTGCCATTGTTTCGTGTGCCCTAGGCGTTCTACCTTCTTGTTTACTTGTGCCTGAAGATAGCAGGTGGAGATGAGGACCAAATCAGGTTGATCGCTTCAAAGTCTTGAATGAATCTGTGCTGACGGTCTTGCCCTCATTCAGCGAGAGAATACGGAGGGAGACGCAAAGGTTCGGGAAGTCGATGGACAAGTCAGAGTGATGATCTATACCAAGATTGTTAATCCACATTGAAAGGCAAAAGACGGAAGTAAGATCGTACCTTCTTGATGACCGGATCGCAGGAGCATGCGTTAACTGACAGCCATCGAAGACGATATGATGCCAATAAGTCGATCAGGAGTCCGCGGCACCTCGCCTCCACACCCACCAGGACGTAGCGTAGCACGAGCTCGTGCAGTAGCCAAGGACACGCCGACTGCCCAGCTCGCTCTGAAGTTCATCGAGTTCACTGTCGATGCTCTGCCTGCGCGAGGACGATCGCGTTGAGTAACGCGTCGACATTGCGGTGAGCTCCAACGTAGGAGAAATCAGCGGATGGAGCCCACGCGAAGACGAACATGTCGCCGCAGAGGCTGCATATAAACATGTGTTGGGCGCGGCGGGAGCGGAAGTCCGAGTCCAGGACCAGGAGAAGGAGGTCGCGTTTTTGCTGCTGATATGCTGGTGATTGGGGTGGATAGAAGTCGAGGCGACGTGGCGGGTTCCCAGATATAATGTCGTTAAGCATCTGTCGCGTTTCCTGCGCGTAGCTTCGCGGGGCAGCGTGTGGACCGCCTTCCCCACTTCTATGTGCACATAGTGTCTCTGCTGCTAAAACCATGCGGAGAAGGGCTGGGGGCAGGGGCAAAACACAGGAGGCCCGCAGCCTCGAGCGCCATGAACTGGATCCCGGAGATGATCTCGACATCGCTAGGAGGGAATCCGAAGTGCTGTTGATGTTCTGCCTGCCCCTCAGTGAGCGCACGAACCCGATCGTCGAGGTATGCGTGCACGCTGTGCGCTTAGGTCGGGGTACTGTATACAACAGCAGATCATCCGAGTCCAGCTCGACGCGGCCCATGACGTCGAGGTAGTCATGACGCAGCTGACACACCGCGTGCCATCCCTACGTGCGTGTGAGCTCAAACGCGCGAGACGTTAGTGCGCGCGGTTGGAGCGGGAGAGGCACCTGGTCCAGGGGTCCGTAGCGGATTGCGTTGGAAGGAAGACGCAGCACAGCGGGGCGCACGACATGACGCGTTGTGCGATGACGTGACGCGCGGGGCGCGTTGCCGATCAACCAAACACCTGGACTTGTCGTGGTGATGAGTCGGACTACATCGTCATGTCTCCCAACCACCGCCTCCCATCCAATTTCCCTCAGAGCTAGTCGCAACTCGCCAAATAAGCGTCGACCCCCTTGTCCTGCAAACTCTTCCGCGGCTTCTTTTCGTGTCCATCCACACTCATCAACAACTTCCATTCGCGGGTGACAGGAAATGGCGCACTACGCGCCTGTGCTTGCGAAAGCGGGACAAGAAGCTGGTGGATATATTGAACGTAGGACACCAGGACAGAGCCACATTGCCGTCACTGGCAGAAGGGAACCGTAGGTAGCAGACGCCTTCGATAGAACTGATGCGCGCAGCATAGGGTAATTGTAAGAAGAGAGGACTCTGATGAGGATAGCGTTAGCGTCTATGGGGGGTTCGATGCGGGGACAGACATACGATTGGTAGATGAGCATAACATTCACTCTGCAAGCCTTCATCGCTAGTGCAGCATCCTCTGATCTCCATTCCGTGCTAGCCTAGAGAGTAGATTCCAGACCAGATCCATGACACCCAATATCAATCTCCTTCCTGCTCGATTCCCTTGTGGGCAATATCGTCTCGCCGCCTTGCTGTCAACCATACTGTCGTACGCGACTCCGCGAAGTAAAGTATCCATGCAACTGCTTCATGCAGTGCGTCTCCGTCAATGCTGTAGCTGTTCCATCTTGTTACGTTGAGCGGAGTGAGGGATAACCCAGAGAATCAGAGGGCGGCTGAGAGAGTGCTGACACAGGTCGTTGGGTGCGGCACTGGCTGCACAGACCTGAGGTGGTGGCAGGTGGGTCGAGAGTTCCTTGACGCGTTAACGTGTGGTCAGTGTGCATGATGTTGATTCACGACTAGGATATGTCACTCGAAAAGGAGCAGGACTGAATCATAATGTTTCGACCTCGGAACCACTGCTGTCACGTGCAAGTTGTAAGAATCTGAGTGGCCTGCAGGTCTTTTCTCAGATGGAGGGCGAAAAAATAACGACATTATACTTTGGAGAGGCTTCTTTATTCTATTGATGTGACTATACGTTGCTCGCGGCATACCCCACATGTACCATGCGCCGGAGGCACAGACCCGGCCCCTCGAGGGTGAGTGGCGCTGATAGCCACGAAAGCCAAATGCTCAGAGCTGCATCCAGGACCATGCATCAATTTAAATCCTATCAAAAATATTTGTATGTCATAGATCATCCATGTGATACGCTCGGCCCCTGCTCTTGCATAGATCATTCACTGAGTATACTCAGTGCCGGCAACCTCTACGTCCTCACGGACCGTTTCTGGCTGCTCAGCGTCAGCTGTCACGCCATCCGTCCCGGATCCTGACTCCTCATCGTCTTGTCCACTACAATCCTCAATTTTGTGCAAGCACCGGTCTGCGTCACCCTTCATACCAATCTCGCGGAAAAGATCCCGCGCTTGGACAAACCAAGGTACCCCTTCGGTGCGTTGGCCCTGCGCGAGGAAATTGTCACCCAATAATTCGAAACATCGAGATTCTGTATGGCGATCACCGATATCTTGACATTGATGCAAAGCCTCTGTCAATGTCAATGAAGCGTCGCAAAATATCGTCTGCGCGGTTAAAATCCCGCCCAAGGCCTGCAGGCATTGAGCAGCACCAAGACGCTCCCCGATCTTCAAGAATTCGGTACGAGCTTCCTTTAATGCATCAGAGGCTTCGTCGTACCTCTGCTCCCCTTGGAGGATTTGTCCAAGAGTTAGCAGGCATTGTGCGGCACCAAGATCTGAGCCCATTGCAAGAAACTCGCGGCGGGCTTCCGTGAGCATGAGAGATGCTGCAGTGTATTCAGACTGCATGTAAAGGACACCGCTTAATCTTAGTGAGCACTGGGTGGCCCCGAGGTGGTCCCCAACCTTGAGAAACTCGTCGCGCGCCTGAGTCAGCATGGCGGAAGCCGCGGGGTATTGGTCCTGCATGCGAAAAATCTCTCCCAAGCTCCGCAGACACAGGCCAAGTCCTGCGGGGTCATCGAGGGCGAGGAATTCATCGTGTGCCTGCGTAAGCATGGCAGTGGCCGCAGGGTACTGGTCCTGCATGCGAAGAATCTCTCCTAACATGTACGAGCAGTGGGCGACTTTCAGGTGGTTGCCGGTGGCGAGGAAATTAGCCTGTGCCTGCTTGAAATTGCTAGCAGCTTCCGCGTGTCTGTCCTGGTTATAGGCAATCTCGCCTGAGATCTCCCAGAACCGAGCTCGCGTCGCTGGGTCGGCTGTTGTTACCAGTCCAGAGACCTTCTCCAGTAAATTGGTAGATGGATATGTGCGGTACATGTGCCATGTTACATCTATGGCGACACTGAGAATCTGTGCTGTTGGACTTGGAATGGCGTGCTCAATTAAATTGCTAATGTTTCCAATCTCTGGGTTCAGAGCCTCGTCGGCCCTGATGCGATCAGGGCCATAGCCCGCCATCGCATGGATATCAACCAGTGTCCAGAATATGTTATGTATGCATTGCACATGTTCTGAATCGGGTGGATAGTGCTGTAGGACAAAATGACGAATTGGGGATAAGACGCCCAGTTTGTCACCAGAGGCATACACCAGGGCAAATCTCTGAATACGTCGGAGGTCAGCTCTTGCCGTGGCGAATGTCTCTTCCATAATTTCCAATCGCTCCTCCCAATGAAACAGACCGTCCGGAAGAAGACAAAGCATCCCGAGAAGCTGTATGGCCCCAGGATGGTTGGCAGTGTCCAAAGAGGTAATCGATAGGGCAATAGATACTTCGACACTTTCGAGTCGATCCTCCGTGAACTGATCTAGACTGAGCATTTGCGTTCTCTTCTTCTGCCATTGCTTCAACGAAGAGTCTGGCGACGAGCCCAAACTGACTTGAGCAAACAAATGGATTGCTAGAGGGACGCAGTCCAGCTCTTTCAGCACTTGATCCAAGATTTCGTCATCGGAACTTGAGCCGCGACAAAACGCGGGGTTGATGGCAAGAAATACATCTCTGGCGGCTTCTGGTGACAAAGTAGACAGTGCGCTGCGCCACGTCCACTGGACACCTGGTGGAGGGTTGGCTGCGCGCATGGTGATCATGAGAGAGGCGGTCGTGACGCTAGATATTGTTTCCAAGAGACCTCTGATGGCAGTGTGATCTCGTTGCGCATCCCAAATCGATTCAAAGTTATCGAGCAGGAGCAGAGTCTGCGAAGAGACGCTCAAGGCAGAGCGCAATGCATTGACAGGATTTTCGTTGGCGGGGGCGGGAGCTTGCATGGTTTGGAGGATCCGCAGCGCAAGTCCATTTACCGTGGTCACACCATCGCAGGCGACAACGAAAGTACGCTTGTCATATTTCTTGATGACGTCTACGTGGTGAAGGACGTGAAGCGCAGCGGAAGTTTTGCCGAGGCCACCGGCACCTAGTATGGCAATGTTTTGCTGCTCGCTGCTGCTGCAGAGCTCTGCGAGTTCTGAGACCAGTTCGTCTCTTCCGTAGAAGATCTTTGGGGGGACTGGTTGAGCTGGCGGTGGATCTAGTCTTCATAAACATCACGAAGGGCAATAGCACAGACATCTGTATGAATCGTACCTGCTTATCTCCTTTCCCAGCGGAAGATATCCCTCAGAGATGACGCCACTTGAAATACGAACAGGCTTACCGGCTTGGCTTGAAGCCCGTCAATTTTTTGATGTAAAGAGGCCATCGCCGTTCGAAGATAGAGCGATGAAGAGAGCTACGCTCATTAGGCGACACTTCATTATTGAAAGAGAAAACACACACCGCAAAAGCGGTGTTCGCTTGATCAACCATCTCCTTGCATTCAGCGATTCTACCTGCATCACCGGCCGAGCTGAGCAGTTTCTTGACCTGACTTCGACTGGTAAGATCTTGCAAAACTTGATTTACTTGGTCAAGGCATCTGAGGACCGGAGACGTGAGAATTCAAATGATGACGTGTCGATTATCCTGCACGCACTGTTTCAACCTCTCCACATCCGTTTTTAAGCCGACATTCATTTCCGCACTGGCAAGACTACCCGCGCTCTGACTGTCAATGATCACTGATCGAACACAATCCATGAGTTGGGCTATGTGACCGACGAGGCCTCGGCAAGCATCTTGGTTATCTTTCATTTTCTATGTTAATACGTTAGCGAATTTTAGAATAGTAGACCTGCACCAGTCAGACTACTGACCTGCACTGTATCGATGATCTTACATCCGATGTCTCCCACCGCCTGCAAGCCGGGGACATTCAGTCCTCCGCTTCCGAGGCTGGAGATGATAGAACAAATGGCCCTAGCTGCCTCCAGCGCAGACGACTGGGAGCTGGGCGCAGGGCTTGAGCTGCGTGAATGCAGATGAGACTTAATCCTTCCTAGCATGATAGCCGCTGTAAAGCAATCAGTCCAATACGAATTGTGGAGCGGCTGATAGATGTTGTTAGATGGAAAGATTGATAGCAGATAGACGCGCACTGACCGCTTACATGCATGCCTCGAGGCATTGTTCTGATTGAATGCCTGCGCTGGCTGGCACAAATATCGCATGCTCTGATAAGAGGAAATCAATTAGGGCCACTATATAAATGTGGACATGACGGACGGAGATACCGGATTTGCGAAAGCGAGATGTACAAACCCCATGCTTATGCCGCTGAACAGATTCAAAAGAACGATTGAAGACGCGCTAGCTCGGAGAAGTCTCGCTGAGCACATTGCAGAGTTCAGGGAGGAGAGCATGGCTGAGCTTGAGGCAGGCCCCACGAGAAAGAATGTTTCATGAATTGATTTTCAAATCACTCCGGATGCCCGGGTAGCAGTCGCGATTGACCGCCCACGAGGCCCACGAAGCATGCATTGACGTCGGAAGTTTGATGCAAGCTTGAAACAAAGTGGTCGAAAATATTTTCTCGAAAGCCTTGGACGAAGTAGAGTTAACCTAATTGAAGTGCTATCCGCGGAAGGGGGGTTACTGTCGCAAACCACCGTTTCTAGAATGTCAAGTCTGATCAGGCTTAGGGATGTAACAATATGCTCACACCACTATGAGCTGTCGGATAATGTTCAACCAAGTATTAGCCAGAGACGAAATCTATCCGATTTTAAGCAAAATGGTAATGCGAGATTGCTGAGTAAACTTACCAAGCGTTTTTCGCCGCAAACTTGACATACAACACAAACGTGTCCAATGATGCTCCAAGAGGCCATGAAAGAAAGGATAGCCATAGAGCACTCTTAATCCATTAAAATTGAGAAACTTTCATATTAGCCAGCGCGGAATTCGAATGGGGAGGGGTTGAACAAAAACGACTTGTTCGATCATTGATCAGAAGCAAACTGGACCAGACGGGCGCCTATTAACATTCCACCCGCAGCGGGGTGACCCGCTTCTACCATACTGGCAACCCGCATCACCCCGTCTAGTCGACAAAGAACTTGAACAAGCAAGATACAATAATCTATATATGCATGTACAAACGCGCAGCCATCCAAAAAATAAAGGTCATTTCAAAGCCAAAGCCTTGCTAGTTCCCCCCCTCCGCGGACCGCCCCACGATGTGCTCGAAATCGACTGTGAACTGGCCTGGCATCTTCTCATCCGCCCCCACGGCTTCTGTTCTTCCCATGTGTCCGCGCATGCACCTGGCATGTGCTGAGAAGGATGTCATGCGTGACCTGCGCTGAGACGTTCATGGCGGCCGGAGGCGGAGAGGACAGTACTAGTGGAAGCGCGAGCCGGTTACTGTTTGTGTTGCTGTGTTCGCGATTGAGGCAAGAAGTCGAAGCCGCGACGCAGCGGGGCGCGTGGGGGTGATGCGCTGGATGACGTGTCAGGCGGTCCGCATCGTTGACGGAGAAAACATCGGGACTCGATTTCGTGATGAGTCGGACTGCAGCGCCATATCTCCACCGCGGCGCTCCCTCCAATCTCTCAGTGCCTCAGCTTCCAAATGAGCATCGAGAGCGCCTTGTCCACCTCCAAACTCTTCTGCAGCTTCGTTTCGTGTACGTCGACATCCATCAATAACTTCCGCCCATGAGTGAGAAATTACGGCTTGCAACACGTCTGTGGTTGCGAGAGTGTGACAGGCGGTTGGTGGATATGATGAACGCGGGACACCGGGGTCAGAGTTGCATCGCCATGACTGGCAGAAGGTAGTGGGGTAGAAACTCCTGATGACAGATGCTGTCGATGTGTTTGATACGCGCGGTATGGGGCATTGAAACAAGAGAAGATTCTAATGAACACTGTTTTAGCATCTATAGAGAGTTCGATGCAGGGACAGACGCACGATTGGCAGGCGAGCATAACCCCCACTCCGCGCGTCTTGAAAGCTTCAACATCAGTGCGGCATGCCCTGATCTATGTTCTGCATTGCTCTAGACGAGCATTCCAAGCCAGTTCCGTCGACACCCAACAATAATCTCCTTCCTGCTCAAATTCCCTCGTGGGCGATATCGTCTCGCCGCCTTGCTGCCGACCATCTTCCGTCTGCGACTTCGCGAGGTAAAGCATCCATCCAACTACCTTATGCAGTACGTCTCGTCGATGTCATAGGTATTCCCCGAAGTTGCATTGAGCGTAATAAGGGAGACGCCAGAGAACCAAAAAGCGGATGAGAGGTGTCGAACATGTTCTTGTTGGGCGCGGCACAGACCTGAGGTGGTGTCAGGTGGTCGAGAGTTCCTCGACACGTTAACGTGCGATCAGGGTAAATGACGTCGATTCACGACCAGAGTAAGTCACTCGAGAAGATAAGCAGGCAGGACTGAACGACTGAGACCTGGAGCGGAACGGTCGTCGGACTCGGAGGCGCCAGCACTGTGGTCACGTGGAAGTTGTAATAACCCTAGCCAGTTGATGTGGCAATGTCCATTTGCAGCAAGTCATTTGGTTCATGGAGAGAACGAATACAGAATAATAGAGCATGCATGCGAGAGGCGGCTATATTATAGCCAGAAGAAGTACTTCGAGTCCGCAGCCAGTTGGCCCCTCGACCTCGCTCGCCAGCAGAGCCACAGTGTTCCCTCATCTCTTCGGAAATTCCCTCTCGTTCCTGCTTTTCTTTTGCGTGCTCTACAGCCACCAGATGGCGCACAGCAGCAGTTTGCCGTCCCATCCTTTCCTTCATCCCGAGCTTGGACGAATCCAGGAACGCGAGAAGAGGGCGGATGCAAACCCGGCACCAAGCGGGCGCTTACACGGGCCGTCTCGTCTCTCCATCCCATCAATGCAACCAAGAACGCAAACAGTCAATACACAACAACTCTTCAAACGAGCGCATCTATAAACAGGGCATAAATCCAAAACACATGACATGTCCAAATTCAAGTGAAGCCAGCACCTAGAGCCGCGCGCGCGGCGCGCCCTCCGCGACCAGCACCATGATCCGCTCGAGCTCGACGACGAACCGCGCCAGCACGCCCTCCGTCCCCTCCCCCCCTTCCTCCCTCTCTCCCGCCTCCTCCCCTTCCTTTGCTTTCGCGTTTTCGCCCGGCACCCAAGACTGATCCAGCGCGCGCTCGTCCACGGCGCCCATGTGCGCGCGCGAGTAGCTCCACGCGTGCGCGAGCGCGCCGCGCCACGTCCACGCGTGCAGGAGCGCGGGGAGGAGCGTGTGCTGCGCGTAGAAGAGCACGCTGTGGAAGTGCAGCGCGGTCACCTCCAGCTCCAGCGCGGGGGTGTCTGCGGCGGGGGAGAGTGGGGGCGTGGTGGAAGTAGAAGGGTGGGAAGGGGAAGGTGGGGAGGGGGGCGGGATGGGATAAGAATGCCGGACGACCCCATCGAGCACGCCGAAGTTCGTGAGCCCGAAGACCTTGAGCGGGTGCGAGGGCCTGCCCCACACACTTATCAGCAGCTTTATCGTTCCAAGCATAAAGACACGCACGGAGGATTCTGAAACATACTCTCCCCCAGCACACGCACCGCGAGCGGCGCATACCGCGCCACATCCGCCTGCGCGCCCGCCTGCGCGTCGCTCTGCGCCTGCACCTCCCTTGCCAGCGTCAGCACCGCCCGCCTCACCTCATCGTCATCTGCGCCTGGGGAGGGGGAAGAGGAGGCGAGGGAGGAGAAGCGCTGCAGGTCGGCGGCCTCGAGCGCGGTGAACCCGAGCGCGGAGACGATCTCGACCTCGTGCGGCGGGAGGACGGAGAGGCGCGGGCGGAGGTTGACGGGGTTGAATGGGATCGTTATGCGGTGCTCTGCCCCACCCCACTGCATCAGCCTTCGCCGCGCGCGGATTCAATGCGGCTTACCTTCGCCATGCAGCTCAGCGGGGGGCGAGACGCGCAGGCACGCGATCAGGACCATGGCGAATTGCAGCGCGAACGCGCGCGCGCCAACGCCGCGCCCTGCATTATTGAGCGCGCGCCAGAGCGGCGCGGGGTACGTGCGCCGGAACCACGCGGTGCCCGCGGGGCGCGCGTGCGGGTGCGGGGTGGGCAGGCCGAAGGACGTCTGGGTGCGGGGGTGGGTCAGCGTCGGCGTCGACGTGAGGGTTAGAGGGAAGGAAGGAAGAGGGGAGAGGGGGGGAAGAGCGGGGCGCACCGACGGCCGTTCCAGCACCGCGTGCATCCGGCTCACGAGCGGCCACTCGCGCGCCATGTCCCCCTCCTCGAACGTGTTCGCAATGCGGTCCGGCACCGCGCGCGCGAGCCGCGCGCATTCTTCCCCCCACTGCAGCTCCGGGGCGGGGGTGCCGAGGGCGGCAGCGACGTTCGCGATGAGCGCGCCGAGGACCTGCCACGCCGCGAGCCCGTCGAAGACGGTGTGGCGCAGGTAGAGAAGCAGCCCGTGCTCCTCCCCTTCCGCGGCGGGGACGTGGTGCACCACGAGCTCGTGCGGCGCGCGCGCGCACTCCGCGTGCCCCAGCTCGGCGCGCAGCGCGTCCAGCGCGCCGTCGACGCCCTCTCCCTCCCTCGGCACGCGGAGGAACACGATCGCGTCGAGCCACGCGTCGACGTCCGCCTCCGAGGTGGGCGCGGCGTACACGAAGCGCGGCTCGCCCTCGGGCGGCCAGTCGACGCGGCTCGCGACGCTTGGGTGGTCCCAGCGCAGCCGGCGCACCGCTTGCCGCACGTGCGCGTGCGTGAGCGCCAGCGATGGAGGGGCGGGGACGCGGAGGGTGCAGGAGACCATGCCGTCGCCGCGGCCGGGCTGCGCGCGCGCGGCGTGCGCGAAGACGTGCTCGCCGCCCCAGAGGCGGCGCGTCCAGGTGTTGGGGGATGCGGGTGTGGGTGCGGGGGTCCAGGACCAGGGGGAGGTGGGCATGCTGGTTGGGTGTGGTTGGGGGAGTGCTGGGCTGTGAGGAGATGAAGGCGGATGGTGCGTGTGCGGGGGCTCACGTTTTCTAGCTGGGCGGGTGCTGTGGCGTCAAGTGACCCGCCATGGGCCGTTTCCTGGTAAAGTGAGTATATGCGCAGAGAGAAGCGAACGCTGGCTGATTTGGTTGTAGAGTGGCGAGTGGCATAGAGATGTGTTTGTGGCGGGTGCAGAGGCGATGTTGTGCGGAAGCGGAAGCAGGAAGAGAACCAATTAGCATTGCACCCGTGCGTCATTCGATGACGCGCCGCCGATGCACCGCCACCATCTCTGCTCTGCATTCGACCTCTGGGACTGCAGAGTAGGCTCTTGGACGCGTCTTCGTGACATCACCACACCGATGCTGCTATATGCGCATCCTCGATCGTAGTCGCCTTGCCAGATTGTATCGAAGAGAAGACGCGGGTGACGCCGTGGCAACCTAGCTGGGTAGGAGGAGGCTCGATATGGAGCATAACCACCTTGAGTGCGTTGCATGGAATTTGATTCCACGGCTTCTGCTTACTGATTTCTCAGAGTAGCCCGATTTCAAATCGCCAACATGTACAGGCTAGCCCCGCGATCGCCTCCCCTCCTCTGCAGTCAAATCTGTCGCGATAGGTGATGCAGCTGCATTGCGGCTGCCTTGTGTGGTCATCTTGCCTCTCGATGCACAATTCGTTTACTACTTCCTCTGCGGCGTCCCAGCTGCCCGTCCGGTTGCAAATGGCCATATCTTGTGCTTCGGTTGCCTATAGCTAACTGGTGCTTGTATCAAGAACAGCGCTGCCGTGTTATAGCGGGCGTACATTCACAGCTGCCTGCATGCACCCTCACGCCCTCCAGATATCACCAGTATCACGCGCTTTGATCTACGATGCGGTCGTCCGCTTCCTGCAATATATCACCAACATCCACTAATGCGAATTCCCCCGCTCCAAGAGTGCAAGCGAGCATCCATCCGCTGCACACCGCCTCCGCCAATAGTTTGCAATACCCCCACCGGAGTGTTTCACGACGACACGGCGCTTTATCTCATGCTGCTCGTCGCGCACTGCGTCTTGCCTCCCGACATCGGGCGATTAGCAGTGAAGCAGCTCGCTATCTCCGCATCCTCTCTGATCGCTATATTCACGCCCGGCGCGCCCAAAGCGTACACTTGATTTTATGAAGATCTAGACCTAAATTGAGGGCTTTAATGTGTGCACCAGTAGAAAATCTGCGGGCTGTCGTCATCTCCTGTTGCGGCCACTATATGCTATATTGCGAGTCCTTGCGACAGAAAGACACATCAACAAGATCCCTTCCGCTGCTTCCCTTTGAACAGCGGGACGGGTGAGGCACTTTACTCAAGGGAACCCGCGGGTATATCGATATAGACCAGCTCCAAATGCGAATAGATAGAAATCAACTACGCAATGGATATATACTAAAGACCATGACTACACCTCGAGGGATTGGTGATGCGGCACTTGTCTTCACAGCCCCATATTCTGCTAATCTCCAAACAATATCGGCAGACCAACAGCGCCGCTACTGTCCCCAGGGAAAGACTTGTGTGCAGCCCTCCGCGGCAACGGCCTGGTAAAAGGTCGCCGCGTTTTGCTGGAGCGCCTTCCTGAGCGCGCCAGTGGCGTTCGGGTACAGCCCGCGCGTAGTCACGTTCACCTGCTTCGTGTAGAGATAGCACAGCTAACACGGCCCAGAAATCAATCAGCGTGGCACATCCCCGCGTGCGAAGCGCGACGCACCCCGCTGCTGAACCCGGGGTCCTCGGGGTCGAGCACGTAGTTCCCCGCGCCCTCGTTGTGCCCCGGCGCGATCGGGTGCGCAGCCGCCAGCGCGTTGATGTCCGCGGCCAAGTCCTGGATGCCGAAGCTGCCGTTCCGGCGGTGGAAGCCCGCGGGGAACTGCGTCGCCTCGAAGAACCCGCGCGCGTCCGCGGGCGAAAGCGCTGGCGTGGTGGCGGGGGCGCGCCCGTCGACGAAGAAGCGGACGGGGAAGGCGGATTCGGCGTAGACGGTGAAGAAGCGCGGGGTGGTAAGTGTGAAGGCGGGGTTGCGCGCTCGCGAGTCCTGCAGGCGCGCCCAGCGGACCTCGGCGGCGGCGGCGAGGTTGTATGCGCCGCCGCCGTACTCGGTGCTCTTGTTGAGGAACTATGTGTGTTTGGTTAGATGTGTGAGGATAGGCGCGGAGACAGCAGTGGCTCACCACTTCGAAGAGCGTCTCGTTGAACGAGAAGTTGTTGCCAAAGTAGAAGTCCCCGCGCGTGGTACTGGCATCGCCTTGAATTTATCTCGAGTGAGTACCACATTCAATAGCAATCAAATCGGAGCGCACCTTCAAATACCCCGTGGGTGTTCAGTCCACCGACGATAGCAGGCGCCGGCGGGAAGGGCCCCGTCCCGCCCGTCTTCTCTCCAATGCTCATCAGGTTCGTGAGGTGGTTCCCGTCCACGATAAATGCGCCCCAAGTCACCAGGACTGCGAGGTCGTTCCCCATATTGAAGCCCTCCTGCACGGCGGTGACGATCTGCTGTGGAGTCGCGATGCCGTTGCGGGGCAAGTACTGTGCACAATTTAGACCTGGATTCAGAGATGTATGCGCAGGAAGGTGCAAAATACTCACGCCGTGCGACGCGAGCGTGTTTAGACCCGGGCACGGTCCGCGGATGTCGTTCGGTCCCGCAGGGATGTACGGGTGCGCGGCGTCCGCGACAAGCTTCACGCTGTCGTCTGCGAGCGGGCCCGGGGCGGGTTGTGCGCCGAGGAGCGGGACCGCCGCAGTGCGGACGAACTCGTGGATCTCGCGCTCGGAGAGACCAGCGAGAGAGCCGTAGGAAGGGAATGCGGCTACCTGAGATAGGGCAGTCGAGAGGAACAGGAAGGCAGAGGTGATTGCGATGCGCATTTTGGTGTATAGATGACAAGTAGAATGAGAATGATTGGTGGGGGTCGTCTATAGTACGTGGCTCGCTTTTATTGCCTAGCGAGCTGCGCGCGTGTATGCCCGAGTGCGCGATGTTCAGGAAGATGACTGCAAGTGACAGGTCAGAGGCCTACGGTGGCTTCTCGGCCGGCTGGTGAGACGCGTCAAGAGGAAAGGCCGATGCGAATACGCGCGAGATGCCATTGGCTGTTTGCCACAGACGTGATCGTTTGGCCGCGAGATGGCATAATGCGGGGACGCTGTGACAAAATCAAATGACTGGTCAGTCAGGACATGTAGCTTTCACGGGCGCCGGGACTCCGAGAGGACAACGTAGTTGTGGGAAAGTGAGGGGATGTCACTGCACGCTTCTATTCGCTTGCAATGCCACTCGTACAGGTGGAAATTTTGCTATGAGGGAACTAGATAATTGTGCGAACGGAAACGGTTTGCTGTGAAGTTGGTCTTGGAACGGCTGGAATTGGGCAAGGCGGCTGGGCTGTATTTGATGACGATCATGAGTGCAAGCAGTCCGCCTTTGATACACACCAATAGTCATTCTTCAGCCGTAAGCTAGCCTTTGTGGCATTCAACGGCAAGTGCCTGATCTGCGGTTGCTGTCAGATGTAAGCAAAATGATCAGTTTGAGAGCAGGGCCGTGAGGCAGTCTGAAGTCAGATACTTGCACACTCAAGATGCATCGAATACTCTTGCTGGATCCTCAAGTGTTAGGCTCGTGCGCGAATTTTTTTTCCATTCCATCGTGAGACCAGGATACTGCAAAAGATCCACAAACGATTCGAATTGAGGTCCGAGGAATCGTGGTAGTCAAGAGAAAAGCGTGTCGGACGTGTCACTGTCAGCTGCGTCCGATGTCGAATGTCAGTTTCACCGTCGAACGCGTCATCATTGAGCCACGTGTTCCGAATCAATAGAGATCCAGAACCGTACTTTGTCTCGAGAATAAGTTTCTTGTATACTTCGTCGTAACTTGGTGAGAACTCTGATATCAGATTCGTCGAACAGTGCCACAGCGCCTCCACGCCGAATAGAAGGAAAGAAAGAGCTAAAGGGTGTAGCGAGAAGAGGTATTAAGTAGTTACAAAAACTATCAGCCATTAAATGTACATTAATCTTCAACAGGATGGAACTAACAATACAGTAACAACACAAACCAAAATGTCCTTCGACTCATTTACCACTCATCCGAAATATCCTCCACCCCTGGAAGCGCAGCTAGTGCCATCGGTCTCTCCCCTCTCTCCACTGGGCGCGCGTTTGCGACGTCTGAGTGCCGGAGCGATTCAGCGTCGATGTTCAGGTGCGATTGACCTTTCTCCTCGTCCTCGTCTGCAGGCTGCCAGAGTGGTGCCGTTTTCCCGAGTGCGGCCTTAGGTAGCAGAAGCCCGGATCGCGTCGTGAGGAACAGCAGCACGTTCAAGGCGCCGGAGAGGCAGAAGACGAATTGAATGATGAATGCCCATGCGTTGGGGATGTGCCGCTGAGAGCCGAAGCCGTAGTGGAAGCGGACCACGGTGGGAGGGAGAACCACGATTGCAAAGACGATTGGGTAGCTGCAGGATGACGATAAGGACAGAAAGGAGCTCAAAAAATGTGAAGACTCACGCTATCATCTTTGCCGATCGTACTTTTCCACCACTCGGATCGATTCGCTCTGACGACGCGCGGTGTATGCGGATGCTCCACCATTGCGTCGGGCTGACTGTGAGATTTCCGCGCGCCCATAGGAACAAGAGGGAGTACGTGATAAAGGACACGAACATCGTGACCCACATCCACACGTACTCCCCAGCTATTTGCTCCGCTTTATACTTGTCGCCAATCCAGCACCAAAACTACAACGAATGAGTCCTGGCTCGGCGAGAGGGGAATAACATGCTTACGCCATTGGGGGTGTCGAATTGCTCTGTGCTATTTGTATGGAGGGATACTCCTAGCGCAACGGATAGAGCGACGAAAATCCAGGTGATGGCCACGACGCAATAAGCGAAGAGGAAGTTCTTGCCCAGCTTGCCCCAGAGCACTCCTACAAACGTATGGACAGCGATGGCCTGCAGAATAATGAGCAAGATGGAATTATTCGATTGTTTGGACAACTTGCCAGAGTGGCCAAACTGGATCCCATTTCCCCAAACTGTTGTAGCGCGCCTGGAAAATGCAAACGATTAACGAACTTGAATTACAGTAACCAGGTGTTTCAACGACGCACCTTGTGCTGTGCAGTAGCCGCCCTGGTAGACCATTCCATCGTGTACCCACTTCGCGTCGGTAGCATGGCCTACTGCCATCACCAAGTCGAATGCAAACAGTGATATCTTTTGCAGGCGTAAGTGAAGAGCATGGCGGTGTTGATCAGTAGCAGCTAACCATGTACAAATCAGCAGGCCGTTTGATGAGATAGCCATTTCGGAAGGCATTCCGCTGGTATTATGGCTTAGACGAAGGTGCGGCGTGATTCATGACTGCGTTACTCACAATCAGCAGAACGAAAACTGCTAGTAAAGCAACCAAAGAAAGGAATGCAGATTCTGACACAAAAGCGAGACCGATAGCATCACCGCGTGTCAAGTAAACTGTGTTGCTGTCGTCCATGTTGAAGACAGTGTTCCTTCGGGAAGAGGAGATGAGGGGCGCAGTCGTCTGACAGAAAGCACTTATATCACGCCAGGCGGAAAGCAGTCAGGCACCTCCGCAAGCATGTACAGCATACTTAGTCCGTAAGGCACAACTTTACTTGGCATTCACAATGCTATATATGCCGTACATTTACGTTGCACAGCCTTTTCGACGCGTTATCGATCCCAAATAGTGCTCTTCCGCCTTGGTATTTGAAATGCGGACCTCGCGAAGGCGGTGCGGAGAGCTGCAAGAAGAGACGGAACAACCTGGAACGCCGCGTCTTGGCTTTCGCGTGACTTCATTTCAAGGCGGATCAATCCGAATGGGATTCGAACGGAGAATAGAGACGGTGCGGATTCTTGCAAACCCCCCTAGACTGCCCGAGACTGCCGCGAAATGACTACTTGCGTGCCAGTTGGAGTGAGCCCTAGCACAGTAACCCGTCAAGCACCGCCCTATCTAGCCCCTTGGTGAAGATTTTCCATGCCTGTTCATCTGTGAGTTAAGCGCCTTCAATTGGTCTCAGAGCAGCAGTCTGCAAGAGTCTGCATGATTTGCGACGATCCTCCTATCTAGCAAATCAGCCGGAACTGCGCCAAATTGATGATTCTACATCTTGAACGGAGATAAGCGAGTCGTAAGCACTTGATTCTTCTATCGATATAGATATGAAATTGGGAAGTGCCAGGTGTTTCTGAAAACACTGCGTCTCTCGTTGCAAATTTTTGCACATCAATGACGAACTGGGCTCAATCGCATGTCGTGTCCTATAACTTTGGTTCGCTCTATGATGCTTGTGATGGACATGAGCACTGCAAAGCCATGAGAGTACAGGTTGCCGGAGGCGTAGTATTCCGCGGGTGCATAAATAACAAAATACATAAACAAAATAATTAATAAAAATGCTGGCTCCCCAGAGAGCGTTTAAGCAGCAGTCGCAAAACCAATGCGGCTGTTGCTAAAGTGGGAGATCGCAAATCAGATGCTTGCAATGGAGTTGAAACAGAAAGAGCACGTACGTGGTATCGAAGACCGAGTAGTAGTTCTCGAGGAACTTCTGGCCAATGATGAAGTCGACGCCCGACGATCCACCATCGTTGATCCAGGAGTAGTAATCGCTGCCAGAGATGCCGAAATTGGAGTACTGAGCCTTAGGGACGAGGTATTGTGCGGGAGTGAGGGTGAGCTCCTTGCCGCCAATGGTGAACGAGAATGTTCCTGTCGGCTTCTTGGTGAACTTGGAAAGGCCGGTGCTGGAGTCGGTCTTGCCTCCTGAAGCACTCAGGAACTTGCTGTAGGCGGAGGAGGGGATGTAGATGAGGGTTGTGCCGGTGTCAACAATGCCGGAGCCGGAGCCGAGCGAGGTGCTACCGTACTTGATGGCAGAGACAGCGACGCCCCAGTAGGGGCCAACAGAGGACGAGGTTGACTTGGGGGCGTAGGTAATTGAGCCGGTGTACTTGGCGGAGTCGGTACCGCCAAGGGTGAGCGTGCCGTTGGCGTCGTCATCGTCTGAACCGCTCTCGGGAGCGAATGAGACGCCGAGGACCTCAGTGGAGATTGTGCCCTTGGAGTGAAGGTTGTCCATGAAAGTGGGGACGGTAGACACACCGCTGTTATTGAATATTAGAGTTATGCATGGACATGATGGGCAAGATACTCACGAGACGGTGTCCTCGGTGAGGTCGACGGGCCCGAATCCAATGATTCCGTCAACGCCAGTGAAGCCAGTGGCCGAGGAAGCAACGCCGATGGACTGCGAGGTCACAGTGGCAGAGCCGAGAGTGACAGTGTCGGTGTACTCGGTTCCCTTGAAGGAGCCCGATCCGTAGGAGACGGAGATAGACTTTCCGGTGGAGACACCGGTCGAACCCTTAGAGAACTTAGTGTTCGCACCGACCCAGGTGTTGGAAGAGCCGGTGTCAACAATCAAGTCGAACTATGTGCACACTTTAGCCTATTTCATTTGTAGGATGAGGTTTTAGATACTCACAGTCTGGCTGCCGACCTTAACCTGGGCAATGTAGCTGTCGACGTCGTTGATGACAGTCGCTGAGCTGGACGCCGCGGAGTTGTACTTCGCGAGACGAGCAAGGTCCTTGGCCACAGTCGCAGTGATCGACTTGCTCGCCTTCTTGGTGATGGGGTGCGAGACGAAGCTCTCGCGGGCCACAGGGCTAGCGAGCGCGGAGACCGCGAAGGAGAGAATGATAGCAGAAGTGAGGGCGTTGAAGTTGACCATGGTGACTGGAGGTGATGCCTGAGTGGGGAGAGACTGGGTGACTGACGAGATTAAAGCGCACCGGGCTCCATTTTATAGGTGAGTGGCCATGAGACAGGCGCGATAATGCTGGCCGATAAGTTGCATAGCACGCATGAGACACAAACAGCCGCATCATGGTGCATATTGTGCTACCAGAATGTCATCATCGACGTACCGCTTGCCTTCGGCCGAACATCTTGACGTCCCCTCGCGTGCATCACAACGTCCACCTGGCGCCCATAATAAATTAGAGGAGAAATCGCGACATCCAGGGTGGTTGCGCGCCTCGAGTTCCCCGCGAGGGTGAGCGCCGTCTGATCCGACGCGTCTCGTGTGGTCCCACTTCCAGGCAACCGAGTGGTTCTGTTTCCCGCATGACGATGAATTTGAAATATTATCGCCATTATCGACGAAAGAAGACGTCGAGCACATGAATTGATTGTTGAAACGCAATCGAATAACTGGCTTCTGTACGTTGGTGGGCTTCACCGTGATACTGAAGAAGAATCCGGGGATTGAACCCGTGTGTATTATTCGCGAGGAGACGGTTAAAAGACAATAGATCTGAATTCGCGGAAATCAGTTGCTAAAGCATGGTATCGTGAGAGAAAAATTGCGCACCCATGAAGACGCCTCGCGAGTCCCAGCTGCTTCCCATTCGCACTGATACAAATCTCCATCTGCATAATAGCTTCATACCATGTGCCCAGGACCGATATTTTTGGAATGTTGTTGATAAGAAGCATGTCTGTTCGCCGCCCAATGCGAAAGATAGCACGAGCCTGCATACACAGTCAGCAAACAGCACAACAGTGGACCTGGTGCATGCTCATGGGCTATTCGGACAGGACACTGAGCCCTACGCACACACGGACATAAATCGATCGATTCGCAGACGTTCCATAAACAATTCTCAATTGCAAGAGGAAGGTCTTCAACGTTTACCATAGAAACGAGGCAAGATGTGCAAAGGTTGCCGCATTGCTTCAGACTCTTCTCAATTCTTCCAAGTGACTGTCCAAGGCTCCTATTGTGTTTAAGGGTATGTTCCTGCAGTGGTCATATCGACACAGACGTGATCCTAGACCAAGCGAAGTCATTTAAAAGATGAAACAAGTAGTGAAGATCAAAATGAGAAACAGCGGACGTGATCGTCCTGATCCAACTTTGTTTTCTGCCCCGCCGATCGTTCCTGCTACTACACTCTTGTGCGTCCACCTCTTTGCAGTTCGCCGACTCTTTTGATCCAATCATTATTCGCATACATGACCTCTCATTTCCTTGAGTCTCCGCATAACTATCCATATCTCGAGCGGCCCACACAGCTGGCGCTGGCTGCTGGCATTCTAGTTTTGCGCGGCTACCTGGCCTACCTATGGAACCTTAATAAGTGTGTTGCAAGGGGGGAGTAAACACGCTTTTTGCGCTGCAGGTGCGTTCATCTGCTAATCTTCGATGAAAAACAAAGAGTTGACGCGTTGCTATGTGCGGCTCGAAGTGATCTTTGGGCGAGTCTGGACGTCTCGCCTGCCTATGGGAAGCCTGGTATGCCCTCCGGATCCACCTCCTTTTTGAAATGTTCTCCGCATTCTTCAACCCCTTCAAATCTCGAAGGAAGCATGCGTAGGAATTCATCGCCCCATATACCCCCCATTTCCCCACAACACCGCCTCTCCACACAAATCTCCAGCTCTCTCGCTTAAACCACTCCAGTACTCAAGCTCAAGCAATCAGGATTGACATGACCGGCATGATGCATGAATTCGCGGTACGCGTTATTCTTGCCTATTCTGCGGCGTAGTCGTGCTCAGTGGGTAGCTCGCGTGGACTACTTGTTTGTGCGTATGAGCGTATGGACGACAGGGAGCTGTATGGGCGGTTTAGAGGAGGCAAGGAGACACGCGAGACTGAGCTAAAGCGCTCAAGAGGCGCGGCACGGCAGCGAATGAAAGCGAAAGGAGGGCTGAAAAGTGTGAGGAGGGGCAAAGAACTGACTATGCAGACTCATCGAGAATCATGTTCTTCATTGTAAAGAGGCGAATGAGGGGGCGCCGTAAGCGTGGCTTGAGTTTCTGCCCTGGCGTATGGCTCATTTACTTATGTGTGTGCATATCACGTCGATTATATGTCGAATGTGAGAAATTGGTCATATATCTTCCAACGCTGAACTTGAACTTTGTTTACACTTCCAGCCATCCCGATTTTGAATTTTAGTCCGAGTAAAAGCTGTCACCCAGATATCCAATATCGACATTCAAAAAGTTCATTCTTCTCATATGCGACCAGCATCTAGGATCAGCTCACGAGACGGTCGAACACCATCAACCCGCTAGCGATGCCAGTGGGCTTCCGGAACCGACTCGGCCCGCAGGTGCGAGCGTCTATCTAGTATCAACATAACCATCTGCCATCGTATCCGCCATCACACAGATTGAATGCCCTCCACGTTCAGCAAAATCAAGTCCCACTTGGGCTCACGCGGCTCAAATTCCGCTGCGGGATTTCGCGCGTCTGCGCTGGAGACCACTCGAAACATATGTGTGCTCCTTTCCAATCTCGGAAGCGGAGCACTGAATGTCCCTGGCCTCCAGTCGGCGGGACTGATTGGCTGCCAGATAATTGACCTTGTACAGGTCGGTTATTTTGTACGGTATCAAACTCTGAGAAATTCATTAACGAGTTTTGATATGACATAGAAAATGACGGATAACCAAGATGCATGTGCCGATCTCATCGATCACATAGGAAAACTGATGGACCCAATCTACTCAGCGCTTTATAACTGTAACAGCGCGGATATCGACGTCAGCCTGCTGAATGATGTAGAAAGGCTGAATCAGTACGTGCATTGAGATAATATTGGCTTAAATCATCTCATCCGGGCAATTATCAGAAGCCTTCAACAAGTCCACCAAATTCTGCAGCATCAAACTGGTCGAAGTCGGCTCAGAAGAGCGCTCAATGCGACGGGAGATGCTGGAAAAATCGCCGAATGCAAGGAAATCATTGATCGACAGATCAAGTCCTTCACGGTAAGTGTTTTACTTTTGAGAACCAAGTGTCATCTGACAAGTCAGGTGTATTCCTTGATCTTTCTTCGCATGGATATGAATCATTTACGTCACAACGGACTGTCCTATACAGAGAAGGTGCAGAACGTGTTACTGTATCTATTTACGCAGTTTCTAATTCATTTCCACCACGTCGAAAGGGAATGACCAGGTGCGTTTCAAATCAAAAGCTATGTCATCTTTACTCACCATGCGTCCCAAGTCTCGTTCCACCGCCTGCTCAACCAGTACCTCCAACAGTATTTTATGGACGAGATGAGCTGATCTCAGAATTATCAAAGCTCTTCGTTGGAAATGAGCAGCAGACAATTTCGATACTAGGTGCTGGAGGACTTGGAAAAACTGCAGCTGCGCTTCAAGTTCTTCACCATAATCATGTGGTGGAGCGATACGGTGGGAGTCGATTTTTTGTAGGCTGTGATGGTGTTACGACAGCGAATACTCTTGCATTACGGATCCTGCAAATAATGCAAGCTCCCACTCCCGCCAGTGGCAGCCCCATCGACGCTCTGCGGGCCACATTGAACATGACATCACAGACACTGCTTATTCTAGACAACTTCGAGTCGATTTGGTACGCAGATGGAGATCACGATGCTACCCGGGAACTTTTAAAAACAATTGCTAGTGTCAAGAATACTTCGCTCGTCATCACTATGCGGGCCACAGATCCACCGGCCGAAATTCAGTGGACCTTTGCTGAAATTCTACCTCCCTTGAGCCCCTCATCGGCTAGAGATGTCTTTCTGGCCGTCCACGCCAATTTCACAGACGGATCAATCGAGAGCGAGAGCATCCTAAGAGAGCTGCTGGATGATTTAGATCATGTCCCTCTCGCAATACACTTGCTCGCGCAGGTCAGCCGGGGGTTCCAACCCCGCTTCATTCTAAAGCGATGGCGCCAGCGCAGGACACAGATGCTGCATTTGGAGAGCGGAAAGCGTCAACTAGACAAGCTCGAGAGCGTTGATGTATCCATTTCGCTGTCTATGACTTCGTTAGATGCCGCCCATAATTCTGGTGCTATCCAGCTCCTGGCCATGCTATGCCTCCTTCCCGACGGTCTCTTGTGCTGGCAGGAGCGCTTGGAGATTATGGAGGAGACATTTGACAACATATTCTTTGATCTCCAGCTCCTCCAAAGATTTGCCCTTGTCTACATATCGGGCAACAAATTGGGCGTCTTATCTCCTATTCGGCACTTCGTTCATCATCACCATCCCCTTGATTTGCAGCATGCACAATGCATTTTCGACGTTTTTTGGAAGCTTATTGGTGTTCATGCGTTGGTCGATTATGGGCCTGACTTCGTCAGTGCCGTCCAAATCTTCAGTCCTGAGATTGGGAACATTGATAGTCTTATCGAGCTTGCAGCTCAAGATCGTTCATCTGAGCGTGTACTTGATATTGCCATAGACATGTCCTGGTTTTTGAGTCGCACTCGTGCCTCTACCGATCTACTAGACAGAGTTTCAGAATTGGTATCCACAGCAGACCCAGCGACTCAAGCTCGATTCTTGGAAATCTCGGGCGAGATTGCTTACTACCAGGACAGATTAGAGGACGCAACAAGCAACTTCAGGCAGGCACAGAACCGATTCCTAGAGCTTGATAACCACATCAGAGCCGCCCGCTGCTTATGGCGCCAGGGAGACGTCCTCTACTTGCAGAGCCAGTATTCGGAGGCCTCCATCATACTCTTGCAAGCACATGAGATATGTGTTGACCTCGGTGACCGTGCTGGCGTCGCTAATTGTCTTATGACCTTGGGGGCAATTTTGCGCGCGCAGAGTAATTACTCCGAGGCTTTCATCAATTACACAGAGGCACGCTGCCAGTTTGTCAAGACGGAGGACCGCCGTGGTGCCGCTCAGTGTCTGCATGGTTTGGGAGATGTACTGCGCATGCAGTCAAATTTCCCCGTGGCCTCCGCTACGCTAATGGAGGCGCGTGAAGAGTTTGTCCAGATCGGCGCCAGCCTTGGGGCCGCACAGTGTGTACAGGGCTCGGGGCAAATACTTCAAGATCAGGAGAGGTATGCAGAAGCTTCTGTTACATTCGAGGAAGCTCGCACCGAGTTCCTGAAGATTGGCGAGTCGCTTGGGGCTGCCCAATGTCTTGAGTCCCTCGGAGATATCTTAATATTTCGGGAAAAATATCTCGATGCAACATCTGCGTTGACAGAGGCCATGTATCAATTTAACCACATACGTAATCGAGCTGGAGAAGCTGGGTGCCGAACTTCATTGGGCAGGATATTCATCATTCAAGGAAATCACACAGATGCAGAAAGTTTTCTCACCAGGGCTCGTGATCTTTACTTGGAGATTGACCTGGAGAGTAACGCCAATTATTGCTCCTTATTACTCCAGCCTGTTCAGTAGAAAATGTAATTAAACATGCTCAGCCGAAGTGATAATATCCCATTGAGCATGTCACACCCGAGCTAGGCCGAGACCCATTAGATATGCTCCGGCCCGGGTTATTTATGCTCATCTGGCATGCTTCAGCTGGTTGGCTGGTGATCATATGGAAGGTGTTGAGTATGTTTCGGCCCAAAATATATCAATGTTGAGCATGGTTTGGCTGAATATATAGGGCTGTATGAGGCACTAGAAAGTGAGCATCAGTGATGCTTGGGCCGAAAAATCAGTATTTTGGGAAATGATTGGGCTGAGGATATAAATGCATATAACCCATTGGACAGTTCGTATTGGGCATGTTTTAGCCAAAAATGGATCATTATTGAAGATGATTTGGCTGACTGCATAGTGAGTATGGAGCATGTTTCGGCTGGAAATAGCATGTTTCGGCCGGAAATAGCAATTTCCGGCCCGGAAATTTTGATTATGACAGCTGCCTGGGTATGGAATAGGACATGTTTTGGCTAAAAAAAAGTAGGTCCCTATTGAAGATGATTCGGCTGACTGTATAGTGAGTATGGGACATGTTTCGGCCGGAAATAGTGATTTCTGGCCCGGAAATCGTGATTATGACAGCTGCCCGGGCATGGAATAATATTCCCGGCCGGGAATTTTTGAACATTTCATCCACTTAACTGAATCAGACATGCTTCAGCCAGAAGTTGCTATTTCCGGCCCGGAAATCTTGATTATGTCAGCTGCCCGGGTATGGAATAATATTCCCGGCCGGGAATTTCTGAACATTTCAGCCACCTAACCAAATAAATTTGGCCAGCCTAATTGCCCGGCCGGGAAATTGCCCGGCCGGGAAATTGTAGCTATATCAGCTATTCCTAGCCAGGGAATTGTGAAAATGTCAGCTGTACAGCCTCAATCAAATTTTGGTGGCCGGCAAGTTGTAATTCTGTTGGCCACTTAGATATGGAACAATATTCCCGGCCGGCAAGATGTGGTCGTGTCCACCATTCAGGGCCCAATCGATTTCCCCAGCCGGGAAATTGTGATTGCATCAGCCACTCAGATGCGGGGCCATAAAATTTGGGATTCTGTCAATTGCCCGGGTGTGGAACTATTTCTAGGGATAGAAATTGCAATTGAGAAAGCCATCCAAGTATGGAACCATATCTTTGGCACTTATGGCAGCCATTCATGACCCTGTCCAATTCCGTTCACGTGGTCTGTGTCATGCACTATTTGTCAAAATGGTCAATTTTAAAAATGCCTCGCCATAGATATTTGGACCATCTTCTAGATCAGAATTTTCAGGAGAATCCAGATCCAGTCTTAGAACAAATATTGGACCATAATAGCACCCAAAATAAGGGTTTTAAATTTATCAATTGATGTGGCCAGAATCTCGCCGATAAAGCTCTGACTGACTTGCTACTGTACCGATAAGGGTTCTTTTGTGCTGACTGTCAACAATGAACAATTTCGAACTGAGTTTGGCAGGGCCAGCATGTGTTTATTCCCTGTGGCACACATACGGGCCAGATGAGTGTGTTTGGTGTTTCTGTGATGCTGCACTTAGTAATAATATGGCCAACATTCTCAGTGCACACCACAGGATTGATGCATGTCATACCTCTCTGAGAAAAAAAGAATTATCTCAATCGGACAAGTATTGACAGTGCACGGCCAAATACCGGGAAATCACAGAAACACACCCCACAGGCCTGCATCTAAGTTATCCTCCAAGTGAGGTGCACTGCAAAAGCTTGCCTTACAT
>JACXVL010000268.1:18436-52802 GCA_014898675.1 Athelia sp. TMB | reverse complement strand
ATAAATAACCCGGGCCGGAGCATATCTAATGGGTCTCGGCCTAGCTCGGGTGTGACATGCTCAATGGGATATTATCACTTCGGCTGAGCATGTTTAATGTATTTTTTTACTGAAGTATGTGATTACTCAGGAACCTTAGTGGCGGGGAGGGTGATCACATGAAGCATGCAAAGGAGGATCTGGGAGCTGAAGATGGGCAGTTGGACATTGGGAAGGATGTCGCCGAGGATGTCTCAGTTGCTTCAGATGATGGTGGGGCACCCATACAGGTAGATCAGCAAGTTTCGAGTACATTTTGATCGATCGAAAACGAACGAAGAACGATAATGTATGGACACCTTCGTATGAGTCATGTTAGATCTTGATCACTGGACATATTGATAGCACGCCCACGCCATCTATTCGGCGAGCATATATCTCCGAGTGCCATGAAAATCAATTATTCTGATATCATTCGTAACTTAATAGTGTTCCTACTAGGACAGATCTCTGCTGCTTATGCTCAACATTTATCGACACAGTTCAGAGGCCGAGTGGTTGGGGGATTGCTTGTATACGTGTGGTGGGCGTAGGGTCGTGCGTGGGCTGCAGCGCGACAGGTTAGCCGTAGTATGCAAGGAGAAAGGAGATACGCACATCGACTTCAGACCAGATCCCGAACTCCTTGACGAGGAGCTTACCCGGGCTTTCCCAAGACCCCCGCGGGCGAAGGCCGCTGCCCAGTTACAGTCCAACTCCGCTAAACTCGCCCTCGCCCAGCTCAGATTGATTGAACTCCTCCCAGTTCAAGTCGAACACGCGCCGGTTTACGGCGTCTGTACCTAGTGCAGGGTGAGTGGTGGGGAAAAGCTACGCCCACCAGCCAATGTGCAGCAGCTCCAAGCGCATATACCAACTGGTATGGCCTGACGACTCGGGTATGCAATTGACGCGCCGCCAACCTGGCTTCGGTGCTCTCCGCATCATCCAGCTCAGAATCGTTGTTGTGCGCAGATCGATCGAGCATGAGCATGTCAGTCAATGCGTAAGCTCGGTTTGGCGCCTGCCTCACGCCTGACTCTGTTTGCGCGCGCGCTGGCGCAAGATTCGTGAGATCGGTGTCACGTCCAATATTTGCAGCGCAATGCTAAATGCCGCGCGTGGATGAACGAGAAATGATGAACCATTCGGGAAATGCGAGCGTGAAGGAAGGTATGTTGAATTGGGCGCGCTGAAACCCATGCGTTGGGATGGGGGCGAAACGAGACCAGGCGGACCGAAGCGAAAGGCAGCGCAAATTGGATGCAGATGTCTGCGTCAGTACTCAATTGTGACCGAACCGTGAGCGCGTGACTGCATATTTTCCAGGCTGCACTTTTCCTAGATTTCTTCTTCGTCCACCTCTTTATCCAGTGGTCTCATGTTAAAGGAGCGTTATACGCTACGCAGGCTATCGCTGATACGATCGTGCTGTTCATGCTTGTTTGAGCACCAGTCGGTAGTCTACGCACCTGGGCTAGGGGTGGTCACCGTACCGTATACGGTTACGGTCGTACAATGTACGGTTTGATACGGTCATAGACCGTAACATACCTTGCCGTATACGGTCGAGGTCAAGGGGCCAACGGTACGGTTACGGGCCTGTTACGGGTTTACGACCGTATAACGGTTATACGGTATATCGGGGATAATAAGTCAGGCCACTCATCAATTTACTCAGAAATTCAAGGGAAATATAGTTCTTGTACCGCTAGAGCCTCAAAATCGCTGAATCTCGCGTTCTTGGGCGAGCTTTTGTGACGAGACTGAAGAAACAACGCACTGGTGCTTGAGTGGTGCAACGCTAAATCTGTCACGGATTCAATAAAGTGACAGATCCAGATCCTATTGAGGAGTTTGGCCCCTGTTTGACCTCCACCAAACTTTTTAGCAGTCGTGTTGCTACCAGATCGTGAACATGTCACGACTACGCGGACACTGATTAATGGCTTCCCAAGCCGCACAGAAAACATACCGTAAAACCGTATTACGGTCGTAAGTCCCGTATTTTTACGGTCAGGTACGGTTACGGTGCTACCCGTAGCCGTATGCCCAAGAACTTGATCAAGAGCTCGACGGTACGGTTACGGTGACCCGTATACGGTGACCGTATACGGCGATGTACGGCTACGGTGACCACCCCTAACCTGGGCGGTCCGATCTTGTCTACAGTCATGTTCTACCAGCATATGCTTGCAGCGCTTGATTGGAAAAATCATTTTTTTGACTGTTGAGGAGTATGAATTCCTGCCATTTTATTACTATTAGCCTGCTAAACCCACGCTACCCAGGTTACTTTCCATACCCAATCGATGAAGCATCCGATATCTCCGTCAAACACATATTTTCCACTTGGCACGTGCATCCTGATCAGCGCAGCACGAGGCAGAGGCAGTCGAGCCTCAATCGCCCCGTTGTCAATGGTCATGGTATGGACACAATCATGGCATATGTCAGATGGACGGACCTTGAAAATACCTGGCGCCTACTCAAACTACACGCATTCACCTAAGAGTTACGCCTTGAGGCACTGCGCTGATAATCAGAACGAGACTCTGATATCGATCTTGCCATCAACCATCATCTCAAAGCCATCACATCCCTTGGATTGAATGCCTTTCAGTCTCCGCACGGTCAAGACTTCTCGGGGTTCCCACATCCCAAGTCGCGCTCCCAGCCCCCGCCCAGAGCAAGTAACAAGTCCCGTCACGGGCTTCCAGACGTCCGCGCTGGGGACTACTCGACACATCTTCTCTCTTCTTTCCAGCCTTGGAGGCGGTGGATTGACTGTCCCCGGCTTACAGGCAGTGGGGGATATCGGATGCAAGATTATCGACGTATTGCTGGTAGCCGGCTTCAACAAGTTATATTGAAATGTACTGATACTACGATATTTTCGAGCAGAAAATGAAGGAAAATGAAGAGAATTGCAGCGATCTTGCTGGTCAAATCAAGACCCTCATAGATCCCATCAACTCAGCACTTCAAGATCATGAAAGCACTGATGTCGATGTCAAGCTGAGGCAAGATCTAGAAAGGCTGCACAAGTGAGAACTGATTATAGTTATACTCCATTTACGTGTTATCGCATCTCATATGCTAATATTTTAGAAACCTACAAAAGGTACTAGAGATATTGCAAGACCAAACCGGTAGACGATGGCTCAACAGGATGAATGCCTCAGCCGACGATGCGGCAAAAATTCAGAAATGCAAGGAGATAATCAATCATGAAACCACCGCATTCGCAGTATGTACCTTCTGTCCCAACGGCTTGATGGCGCTGAATGAACGTAGCTCAATTCATTCATCTCCGCTCGAATGGACCTTTCATATGTACGTCGCAACGGAGTTACACATAAAGAACAAGTAAGCTTTGCGTTGTCTACAGTGGTGCTATTTCTTAATCATGTCATATGCGTCTAAGGAAAATGCCAAGTGAGTTCCAACAAGAGCTCGTGAAATTCTCGTTCATCGCCCTTTAAAGTATCGATCCACCGCCAGCTCAGCCAGTGCCGCCAGAGCTATTCTACGGACGAGACGAGTTGGTTTCAGCGCTCGCAGCGCGATTATTCACCCCTGTCCAGCAGAGGATTGCTATACTAGGCGCTGGTGGACTAGGAAAGACCACAGTTGCGCTTCACGTGCTTTACCACGCTGATGTCGTCAAACGTCACGGAGAGCGCTGCTTCTATGTAGGATGTGACGGTGTTAGATCTGCCAATGCCCTTGCGCTACGGATACTTCGAATCATGCAGGCACCCATCCCCACAAACGGAAGCCCGATTGATGCTCTGCGCTCCGCTTTGGAAGGCTCGTCTCAGACGCTGCTCCTTCTCGATAATTTCGAGTCGATATGGGACATTCAAGGAGATCAAGATGCCAACCGGAAACTTCTAACTAGCATAGCTAGCGTTATGAAGGTATCCTTGATTATTACGATGCGCGCCACGGACCCGCCGGTGGAAATCCAGTGGACCTTCGCTGACAATTTACCTCCCTTGAGCCCCTCATCGGCTAGAGACGTATTTCTGACCGTTCACCCCAAATTTACGGATGGCTCATATGAGAACGAGAAGATCTTGACAGAGTTGCTAGAAGAGTTGGATCATGTTCCTCTAGCGATCCACTTACTCGCGCAAGTCAGCCGAGGCTTCCAACCCAAATTCACACTGAAAAGATGGCGCGAGCGCAGGACACAAATGCTACGGTTGGCGACCGGAAAACGTGAGCTAGACAGGCTGGAGAGTGTTGATGTTTCCGTTTCATTGTCTATCACCTCCTTGGATGGTCCTAATAATCCTGGGGCAATTCAGCTCCTGGCAATGCTATGCCTGCTTCCCGACGGTCTTTTCTGGTGGCAGGAGCGCTTAGAGATGATGGAGAAGACATTCGACAGTACTTTCTTTGATCTCAGCCTTCTCCAGAGGTTCGCCCTCGTTCACTTATCGGGTGATAAATTAGGTGTCTTGTCCCCCATTCGCCATTTCGTCCTCCAGCATCATCCTCCAGATGAAGAGCACGTGAAGTGTATTGCCAACGTCTTCTGGCAACTTATTGGCACCTATGCGGTGGTCGATTACGGACCCGAGTTCATCGGTGCCGTTCAAGCTCTCGGTCCCGAAATTGGGAACATCGTCAATCTCATTGATCACGCAGTTCGGTATAGTCCATCAGAGCAAGTCCTCCATGTTGCCATAGACATGTCGTGGTATTTCAATCGCACACATCCCTCTACCGATCTGCTTGACAAGATATCTGCTTTAATACCCACAGCGGACCCCGGGACGCAAGCTCGATTCTGGGAGATCTCGGGCGAGATTGCGTACTACCAGAACAGATACGAGAATGCCACAAGTAGCTATACACTGGCACGGGACATCTTCCTCAAAACCAATAACCGCTGCAGAGTCGCACATTGCACATATCGGCTAGGTGATATACTTCGCCTGCAGGACCACAACTCCGAGGCCACTTTGATGCTCACTCATGCGCGTGATCAATTCATGGCTTTTAACAATCATATCGGTCATGCCAAATGTCTGAGGGGCTTGGGAGATATTTTGCGGGTCCAAAGTAGGTGCTCAGAGGCTGCTGCCATGTACAATGAGGCGCGCCGCGAGTTTGTCAAGATGGATGACCGCTTCGGTGCCGCCCTATGTTTAAAGGGCCTAGGCGACGTGCTGCGCATGCAGTCAAACTACTCTGAAGCCTCCTCTATGTTAATGGAGGCCCATGCAGAGTTCCTCGAGATCGGCGCGAGCATTTCTGCGACGAAGTGCGTACAGAGTTCTGGATATGTCTTCCTCGCTCAAGCGAGGTATGAAGAAGCATCTATAGTGCTGAAAGAAGCTCATGCCGAGTTTCTGAAGATCGGAGAGCCACTTAGCGCAGCCCAATGCCTCGAGAGTCTCGGCGATATCTTGCTTGCTCAAGAGAGATATTCCGATGCATCATACACTCTAACGGAAGCCAGAGATTCTTACATCAAAATAGGCGATCGATATGGAGAAGCCGGGTGCCGATGGTCCCTCGGTGATATATCACTCGCACAGGGCAATCGCGCAGAGGCGGAGAGTTCACTCACCAAGGCCCGCGATTTATACCTAGAGATTGGCCAGGAGGATTACGCCAATGATTGTTCCTGGCTCCTCGAGAACCACGACGGCTCAGAGGACAATCATTCAAAGGGGATTGTACTAGAACCGCCAGTGCCACCCATTTAGCGAGCATTTGGCTCTCGCTATAAAATATACCGTTGCTGTATCTCGCCCTCAGTAAGGTGTTTGATTAGAAGCATATATATAAGATGCACAAATTAAGCCCAGTTAAGGCTTTAAATGGATTCTAAGATGGACAACGGATAGTGAGGGAATATGTTTAAATAGTAAAGCTACAGAAATAAGCGGCAATAAAAGATAGGTCGTAGGTAGTAGTAATGTGAAGATAGTCCAGACATAACAGAACAACAAGAAAGCAAGGGAATCATGAAATGCGCAATGATTGGTATACGTATGTGAATGAGGAAGAGGAATAGTCCGTGATGCTGAAAAAACCTTGATGTTATGAACCACTAATGCCCTATATCGCAACCCACTCATACTGTGGCGGCGAATCATCGACCTCCTCATCTCCATTCGCAGTTATCGGTGTGGCCACCCGTGTCTCAGGCGCTTGAGCCGGGCTCTGGGGGCGAGCGTTACCAGCCCCGACTGCAATTCCCGCGCCAGTCATCCACTGCATCACCCGCGCATTCACTTTTGCAGACGCGGACATCGTCCTCGGCCCTGCGTGTGCATAAGGGTATCCTAGTGCGGGGAGGGTGCGTAGCGTCTTCTCCTGTTCCTTCAGCGGATCCAGTGCAACGCGAGGGTGATTTGGGCTTCGGGGCGCCTTCCTCGGCGAGCGCGCAGAGCGTGGAGAGGCGGTGGAAGGCGAAGTTACAGAGGCTGACTGAGGAGACGTGGCAGATGGCGAACGGGCGTCGGTGCGGATCTGTGTCTCTGTAGTGGTCATGATCATGATCCGCGGACGCCTCGGCTCGTTCCCATCCCCAACAGCCCCAACGCGAGGATCGAACTCGAACGCGGAGGACGCTGGTCCCGAAGAGATAGGTAATGCGGGTGCAGGGAACGCGCTCACTCTCCATTCTCCACTATCCTCCTCAGCAGCGGGCATCTCGCCGTCCTCAAGATCCCTGTTGTGTTCGCTTTTAAATGGCTGTGGGCCAAAGTCGAAGTCTTTGCGAGATGGAGAATGGGAGCGGGATCGACGACGATGGCACCGGAAGAGGGCATATGCGGAGACCAGGAGGAGGATGGCGCCCACGCCGACAGCGCATGCGACTACGGTCGTGCGCATGTTGCGCCTGGAAGAAAACAGTTAGCCGCAGCACGAATATGCGAAGCAAATACAAATACGAGGGGACTTACGTTGGGGCCATATACGACATGCCAACTCCGCTTGCGCTTGTTGTTGCTGAGGGTATCGCGCTAACAGTCGAAGTCGAAGTCGAGCTCGTAGCAAGAGACGTGGAGGTAGAAGAGGGTATGAAGCTCGAAATCACATTGCCCCCAGCTGCACCTAGCAGCTCCTGATCTACCCCAACGTAATCCACACCCATCGCGCTGGCTATGCCTTGCCAATCCATCAGGCGGATCGTCACGATATGTTCTCCCGACGTGAGCCCAGAGATGTGGTATAAAGTTGTGTTATACGCGATGGCGAGTGTACTCGAGGAGCTTAAGGAGGACGGGGCAGGAAGCACGTGCGAGGTAGGCGCATCTGAGTCGAGAGTGATAGAAGCGTTGACCCCATGTTGGCCGGCAAGGAGGGTGTAAATGATAGTGCTTGAGCCTGTTTTGTGTGTGAGATCGAGGCTTACTTGCTAGTTATAAGAGGAGGCAAAAAGGAACGGACCGTGGAAGGCATATGAGACGGTGCAGTTATCTGCTGTTCGACACGATGCATCTGAAATGCTGACTAGTCAGAAGCCTGGTTCAGTGTGAACAAATGAAGTGTACGAACAGGTAAACGTCCCGGCATAACACGGTCCGCTATCAACTGCGACCATCCTATCTGCCCCAGCACTGAGGAGCAGGGCCTCGTCTGAAAGCGTACCAAACTGGCCCCATCCGTCAGAATACACAAACGCAGTAGTGTTCGTGTCGTCGATAAAATATGCCGAGGCATATAGAACATGAAGGATCGTAAAATACAAGCACCAGAACAAGGAGAAGGATGTACAACGGGCGTGAGAGAACATGCGCATAGGCATAGCGCGTCGTAGGCCAGCTAGAACCGCGTCGTGTCTATGTTCGTCAAGAAGCAGACCAAGAAGGAAAGTTGGAAGATGGGAAAGTTGGAAGGAGAACAAAGCAATGCTCAGGAAGCTCGATACTTATCGCGCGCTGGCGCGGACACGAGGTAACGGCCTTGAAACAACAGCGCTGCATCATCGTTGACCACACACACTTGATAGAAAGCACTGAGGAAAAGACAATAGAGGTCTATAGAATTGGTTGCTATGACCGTGGCCAAAGAACAAGAGCAAGGCGCAATCGAAAGCTCGCAAGCTCAGACAATAAGATGCTGTGCCAGTGAGCACGTGGCAACACTGAGTAAGAAATTTTCGGGTTCGAGTTCTCGGAGTTTGGCTGAGTTTGGTTCGAGTCACTGAAAGCGTACCCTCACGAACTTCCGCACCGCATTCCTATCTTAGATCTGAGGGCTTCGCACAAATACACAAATACACAATCTAATTACATACACTCTTCTTCACAATTCATTCTCCTTTCGCTTGAGTTCTACGTTTGCCCCTCGGCCACACCTCGATTATGTATACTGGTAATTCTGCGCAGGATCCATTCGCATCTTCACAATTCAGCAACAAATGTTAAGGATCCGTTCAAGGTTTCTGTGCCCCCACATGCCGGATGCGCAGTATGAGGGCTCTCCCACCCATCGAATGCACTGAACTTGTCCAAGAGACTCCTCAAGTTCGATAATCGCCCACAAGCATCGCTGGGCATAAGTATGGCTTTATTTTGCCCCCCCTGAATTCTTGAACAATCATACTGGATTCTCAACCGGAACAATAGGTCATTTGTGGCGTATCACACTTAGCAATGTCAAGGTAGAACATTTTGAACGAGAGCTAACTCGCACCATTTTAATGACCTGACATCTAATCTAACCAATAACTTGGAGCATAGATCGGTTCGCTTAAAGATTTGGGGTGACCCATGTTGCGGCAGGATGTGTAAGAATGCTGCCGTGACATTACAGTGACTTCTTTCGCTTCATTGGCGCAAGATAAGTAGATCAAGAGGTGGGAATGACATTTCAACTGAGCTTAATGTTCGCCTACTAAATGGCTACAATGGTGCAGCACTATCGCCAGGCAGGCGGAAGCAGCTTCGACACGGCCATCAGTTCCCAGGCCTCCCTATATGCCGCCATCAAATCCATCTCCTCCTGGAATCCCAGCTCACGGGCCTTGGAAATATCATACTCCCTGTCGAAGGGAATAGTCAAGAGTATCAAGAAGTCCCATCCGACTTTTTCAATTACGCCCGCTTGGAGCCCGTATTCTTTCTCCAGGTCTCCCCACGCCGCCCGATGTGCGCTCACCCACGCAGCGACATCAATCCCCTCGTCCCTTGCCGGTGGAGCCCCAACGAGCCCAAATTGCGCAGCAAAGAGCGGCCACTTTTGAGCGTACGAGCTAGGGGCCGCGCCGATGTTGTACGTCTGCTCGTGCGTCTCCGCGCCCCGCAGGCTCGCAAAGATATGGAAGCGCGCGGCCGGGCCCATGGGCGTGTCGGTGTGGGTGCGCTCATAAGCAGCCTTCGGCCCTGGGAAGGGAATGGTAGCGCCGGAGCCATAGACGGCGCGCCAGAGGGCGAGGAGGACGCCGAGCGGGAGCGCGATGTTCATTGCGTTGGAGGTGGGGGCGAAGCCGATGATGGCGTCTGGGCGGACCTCTGTCCACTTCCAGGACGCGCCGCGAGCGTGAGCGGCCAGTATGTCGAGTTGGCGGTAGTTGTATATTTGTGAAGTGATGGAGGGGTCTTGGATCCGGGGGAAGCTTTCCTTCCACGGGGTGGGTGGAATCGGAACTTTGGGGAAGTGTTCGACTCCGTACATCTTTTCGATAGTGTCAGAGATGGCTCGAAGGTAATGCTACACGGATACTGACCTTGCCTCCAGTTTGCAGAATAACATGCTCCAGCCTTGGTGAAAGTGCTTTGAGTGCAAGAACAGCACTGTCTACGAGCTGTGCGTTTATGTCCGCCACTGTCTGCCCCTCCTTGGGTGATTGAGAATAGACTGGTTTTATTATCAGTATCGTCTCATAGGATAGAATATACTCATATGAAACTTACCATAAATATAGGCATGCGTGATTTCCTCGATGGTTGGCACACGCTCCTGCAGCGTCTTGATGACGCTATCCGGGGATGCAGTCAGGTCCACCCCAGACGCCAAACGGATGCGGGCATCGCCAGGCAGACCAGCCCCTTCCACAGTGAGAGGGCGGTTGGTAACGCCTGTGACGCTGCCGAAAGTGGTCGGGGTGGGGTACTGGAGGAGCTCTTTGACGACGCGCCAGCCGCTAATGCCAGAGGCGCCAAAGACGATAGCGTGCTTCTGAGTAGAGGACATGATAGCTGAGTGGTGGACTCGAGTTGTTATTCTTGGTGTGGAATGGATATGGTGCTGAATTGCACTCCAGTTCGTCTGCTTTTAAGCCACCCTCAGCGCCCTGCATGTTCTAACACCTCGGGCAGCGCGCACGTCCGGCCGCCGAGAGTTCCGCGGCCAATTCAGCGATGCAGTATCACCGTGGTAGATGATGGGCATCTTCGTACACACTATTAGGCAGTCGCGCGGAGGTCCCGTCTGTCGCCGTTGACCGTGCGGAGTACATGCGCAATCTCCACACGACATATACAGTCCATCTGCTCGTGCTTTGTTAGTTGCAATCTGGTCAGAGAGTGAACTAGTGCGCACCGGCATGGCTAAGCTGAGACCAGGATCCGACGCGCTTGGAGTTGGCGAGCTTGCAGCATCCGAGTACTTATATCAAAATCCCGCACGTTTTCCCAGAGCATGCGATGCTACCCAACTGAGCTGACTGAGTCAGCGATGCAAAATCCGTCGCAAGGCCGCTGTTGCTCACGAGAGCGACGCGAGTCAGTTGGGTCCAGCAGACGGAAACCCCGTCGTAAAGCCGTCTTTGCCAAGTGCAGTTGGAGTGCGCGTCTGCCAAGTATATAGGCTGAGCTCAGAGTGGCTATACGCGTATATAGCATGCATATGGACCCCGCGATGTTGTCCTGTGGATCTTGGTATCGGGCTGAGCGTCTGAGACAGAAAGGTGAAATCACCACTGCCACCGATCTCAGCTTGTCAGACTCGGGCTAGGAATGCTCAATGTTGAAATCTGCCAGGCTCCTGTCATATCATAAGACACACAAAAAGAAAGCATTCCACGAGATTCCATTATGTACATATACAAATGGGTAACGTCCAACAAGCGGTTGGAATGGTTATAAGCGAGACAGCGGCAGCGGAGAGGTACACACATCCAACCGCGCACCAGACCGCGCCAGCACGAGTATCCGACAGTGACGTGCGACGTGCGTCAATAAGGGTAGGCACAGAGATAGAGTGAGTGGATGTAGCAGAACAGCAGACGAGCAGATGAGAGATGAGATATAAGCAGAGAGATGCGCAGTAAATGTACGTGGTTGTAAATGTAGGGGTGCAGGAGATCATAACCAAGATGCATGGCGAGAGAGGGGCGCCGCTATGTGCACACTAGTAGAATAATATATATACTTGGCCGGATTAGCACGGCACAGTGAGAGGAAGAGAGGAAGGCAGCGACCAAGCCTGGGCATTTCGTCAGCGGATGCGCGTGGGACAAGGAGGGGAACTGACCTATAGGATGCCCGAGTCCTTCAGCGCGTTCTGGAGAATGGTCTCCTTGACCGCGGCGAACACGAGCCGAATATTCGTAGTGTCAGTGGCCTGTGTCAGACTGGTAGTCCCGTCAGTAAGCGGCACAGCTCGGTGATGCAGGTGCAACGTACTGGGGATATACGCTCAGGCGCGCGCGGTTGGCCTGCATGAAGCGCCATAGGATGTACTTGGCCGCCTTGTTAATATCAGGGCCGGCCGTGTACTCGGGGAAATACTTTTCAAGCGGGACCTAGCATGCGCGCATGAGCATCAACTGGAACATGACTGCGAAGGGGCACATACCTTGGGGAGCTTGGCCTTGAACACGTCAATCTTGTTCAGGAACAAGATGATGGATGTCCGCAGGAACCACCGCGAGTTGATGACGCTCTCAAAGAGCACCAATGACTCCGCCATCCGGTTCTGGAATGCCATTAGTCACAGCCCAAAACCGCGCCGCAAGGCTACGCACCGTCTTCTGCTCTTCGAGAAGCACTTGGTCATACTCGGAGAGTGCCGTGCAGAAAATGATGGACGTCACGCTCTCGAAGCAATGAATCCACTTCTTGCGCTCGCTGCGCTGCCCGCCCACGTCGAACATGTGAATGCTGGCGGACAATTAGCACCGGGTCGAGACAGCCGAGGGGAAGACGCACGATAGTTGACCCATGTTAAACCTGGTCTCCGTAATCCCCGTGCTCTTCTGTCGCGCGCGCAGCACGTCCGGCTCCGTGGGCACGTACCCCTGCTCCCCTATGCGAATCGCGTTCTCGAAGAAGCTGCAGACCCATCAGCCGCGCGCCCGCGCTCAAGGGGGGACAGGACTCACTACTGCGCGCTGTCCATGAGGTAGAACTCGCTCGAGTGCTCCATGACCTTCGGGATCGCGGGGTCCTTCATGAGCTGGTCGATCATGCTCGCGATCTCGGGGTCGAACACGAAGCCCTCGCCGACGCCCGCCGGTCCGATGCTGCCCGGGAGGCCGCCGAGGTGCACGGGCGGCGCGTTGGGCCCGAGCGAGGTCGAGATGGTGCCGAGGCCGACGGCGGGCGGGGACGAGGAGAGCGCGGCGGGGAGGGAGAGCGCGGTCTGCCCCGAGCTCGAGCCGGGCGCGTCGTGCGCCTGCGGCGGGTACGTGATGGGCGAGGCGGACGCCTTCTTCGGCGGCGCGGTGGGCATCGTTATTCTATAGTCGATGATGCGATCACAGTTGGTCTGTGGGCGTGCATGAGCTATGCGGGCAAACGGGGAGATAAAGGGGGCACGCACTCGGTTCGACGGGATTTCGCAGTCAATCCCTATCTTTCGCATGGCTAAGATGATGGCCTGCGCGGAGTCGACCAAGTTCCGATATACCGTCATGCGGTATGTGAGGAGTTCGTCGCGGTTGAAGCCATCCTGGTGGATGATCTTCATTTGCTTAACTATCGTGGATTTACCCGACTCGCCAGAGCCTGCAGGTTGGTGTAAGCGGCGGTACGGCGTTGGAATACAAGATTAACGCACCGAGCAGCAATATCTTGCACTCCTTTCGAAACTTCTTGCTATCGACCTCGATTTCTCGGTCAATGGCGTCAGAGCGGGCTTGTGCCAGCCGGTCGTTTTGGGACGTGCAGTTGCCCATCGTATATTATGAAGCCGCGGTGCTGGAGCAGTAAGGAGGCAAGTGTTCCAGTGTGGTATAGTCCTGGCAGGGTGTGCAGTCCCTGAGGTATGTTCCAGGCGATGATATGAGGTGCAGAAAGAAAAGGAGATAGGAGACACTCAAGAAGACTTGGTCGTTGAGTGAGGAGGAGAAGTGGGCCCGCCGACAAGGGCCAATAGCATCGTGACGACAGTTACTTTGATGTGACACACGTCACGCCCATGCAGCTCAATCTCGCTTTAGGCTCCGATATTCGCCTGTCAATCAAATCAAAAAGTATATGCAGATCGCCACATATGACTCAAAATCCCGTCATACCTCCAGCAACCACTGCAACCTTTCCGACCCAAATACAAGGGCCTGCGCGTAGTACAAAGGACACAGAGAGCACAGAGGTTGTGACCTTGTTCCCTATGCGAAGGCCGGCAATTTATCCCAAAGTAGTCCCGTGGGAACTCGTTACTGAAATGGTGGAAAAAGCCTAGAGCTGCCGTTGTTTGCCGTTGCGGCGCGCCCCTTGACACTTGCCGCTAATGGTTTAATAACGATGCGTAATCGGAACTCTGCTGGCCTGCCTGCGCTCAGTGGCGTCCTCAAGGCCCTGTGGCCACCCATTCGAAGTCCTTCTAGGAGATGATATTCGAAGGTGCCCTGGAATTCTCAAGCGGGTCTCTCACAGAAATCGACTCATCCAAGGACGTGGGCATGTGTGCGTCAGTATGGACTGCACAGGCACTCGCCACCGCGCGTGATCCGGCATCTTCGAGGCCCGCCGTCTTACAACCACTGATGTTACGTTGTTACTTCCCCGCGTCCTTCTTCTCCTCGGACTTCTATCGATATCAGTAAAGAGGCGCAGACAATGTACTTATCCTGATCACGCCAGGGCGAGCGCACCATCCGCGAATCCTTCAGCCTCAAGGGGGTCCCAAGGCCTCAAATCCAATTCCTAGCATAGCTGCTTTTAAAGCGCTGCTTTGTCTACTACGGCATCCACGCGCCCATGCCAATTACCCACGCATAATCACCATTTTTGAACCACCCGACGCTCGTGTCATCGACCCAGATCACCAAACCCGCCGCTTTGAGTCAAGTCACCGAACGTTGTCGAGGGTCAACATACCGTCAGGCTATGACAGCCACGACTCGACCCCGAAAACCTCGGAGTCGGTCATGAGCAGCTAAACTGCGAGGGCCGCCAGCCAGGCGATCGTTCCCCGTGTGCGATGTGGGTGGAGCGTATTGGTGCTGCGCTTGATCCCCTGCTCGGCCTTCCCCGACTGACAGGACCATCGCAACGATCTCTGCATCAGGATCCGCGACGCAACTCCCTTGGGCCCATTCCGCGCAATACACTGCCGGGTGCGCATGTCGAAGCCCTCGGTCCGTGCTGGTGAGGTTGGACAGAGATCCGCGGCGTAGCTTCTTTTTTGGCCCACTTCCTGCAATCACTCTTCGAGCGGAGAAGCCGAACTTCCTCTTAACTCTGGACGCCGGCTGGCCGGGCGCCGTTCAAGAACTGTAGGCGCCTGCTCACTGTGTACGTTGCGGATCCTGTACCACTCGAATTCTGACTATACTTGCCTGACGTACCCCTCCCGTCGAGTCGCCCTTCCTGCTCGGAAACACCCGCCACTCTATTGGACGGACGACCAATCTTACGCAGCACGATCGACAGCGCCGACGTCGTCACATCCTTCGATTTCATTTCCCCTCGGTGCTGCCACGTCTAGATCCAACGCCAATCAAGGTATTGCGCTTACTCTATCCGATTGCGCCCTTCTGTCGCACACACCAGCCAGTCTAAGTATTCTGCGGCAGTAGAAGCGCTTTAGGGACAACCTCTCTGCGCGGCTCGATCCGAAGTCCTGACATGGCTAGAATTACGCTCGTCATGGCATCATTATAACTGCTGCGTTGAAAGCATGTTCTGAACATCATCTGGCAGTGCCGCGATAATGCCAGAGAGTACACTATTTCGCTACTGGTGAGAGGGCCGGGTTGCTGGATGCTGCTGAGGAGCGGCGGCGTGCGTAGCGTGAAGACGCCGACGTGGTGGCATCAGTTGAGTCCATCCTACGACATAACATCGAATAACTCAATCCGGATCCCGATTCGACGCTGGCGGGCGCGCCACCGCGCCCCTCCACACTGGCACCTGCTGTATAGGTTTTCTTGCCGCCGAGATCTCTTCTGCATCGACACAATATTCAACTCCCCGTGGCCACTCGGAAAGACCGCGGCGAAGTTCTATCGCAGCCACCCCGAACCGAAGCTAATGCTGCGTGATCGGATTGGCTCTCGGTTCATTGGACGTGCGCCGCTGTCACCTCTTAATCTACCCTCCTTGGTGAGGCACGTTTCCTAGAATTCGTTGATACTGTCAATCGATCGGATGGACGCCTACCAGCCTGCGCCGCCGTCACTTGCATGCTACCGAGGTCGTTCCAGCAACAGCGAGGATTCCAGAAAGGCCCTTGGCTCGATCTAGGAGGGAGAGCTGTGGGGGTATCGCCTACCCCTTCGGCGCGAGTAACTCCCGGTCGCGTTCCCACCGCGAACCCAGTCGAGCTGACAATACAATACAATCGCCAGCGCACTCACGATTCCCGACTGCCCGAACTTCTCAGCCGCGACCCTGGCGTCGTCGTCGTTCACGACCTGCCCTCCATTCTCCGTACCGCCTCTGTGTTTCTCCGGACTGTTATCGGCCCTGATTGAGCCGTGGCGATCTTGAGTGTGATTAATCAAGTGTGACTAAACCGGAGTGGACTCGCTGGCCCATCGGGTTGCGCGTAATCTCTCCGCGGTGAGAAGCTTTGATCTGCCTCGAGTTGCAGGAACTTATTAGAGCAATCATAATGGTCTGTTGGTGTGGGCACGGATGCAGACACACGCCCATAGCAGCTGAGTTTATGCCATTGTTTGCGACTTAGCCGCCCACACATAGCCCCCTCGAGCCCTGCGGCATGATGGCCTGTTGTCAATTCGTCTGATGAAACTCTTTCTGAGCGTTCCGTCTCTTGAAGTCTTCGAGAAATGATCAGCGACATACTTTATCACGGTCAGATAACCCGTTGCTGGTGGCCCGACAGCTCATTTGACATCTGCGCTAGCATCTGCCATTCCCAGCGCGCTGCGGAGGTTTCGGCCGCGCTTATACCCGGTACTCGTGCGACATGTTGTGCACTCAGGCCACTCAACCTGCTCGATCTGATCCGTATGTTCTAATTACATGTAATGGCTAGGCAGCCACCGTGACAGTCGATTGACAACCCCAATCGCAGTTCACGAGCATGAGGTGCAGTGTACATAGCTCGAGCCAATCGGTGTACTTATGCGCTTATTTGACTGGTAACCTAGCGCGTTCAGTGATCGTCCAGTCGCGCCAGCAATCAAGCATAGAAACTGCCCAAGGTTTGGCTTCCCGCTCGAGAGTTCCTCGATCAATTCATCGGCCGAGGGCTGGCGGGATAACACCCGCACCACTTTGCGTTTCCGTGGCCAATCGGGTCTGGCTGTCAGAACCGTCGGTGCCCGCCGCCGCGGCAAGTGGCGGGAATCAGTGATTGAGGCGTGACACGTACTAGTGGCGCGTGCCACCTGCACCTGCGGGCATGGTAAAAAATGCTATTAGGCTTGGCTGTTGCTGCTGCTCTCGATGCACTATATCTTTCTTATATCTCGGCGATGGCATTTTGTTGATTGTGTTTGATGCATTCTGCCGCATCTATGATCGGGTGCATCCGATTCCACCATTAAAGCTCATTGATCATGGCTGAGCAAGTCACAGGTAGATGCTCTCTATCACCACGGCCATCTAATTTGGCGAAAGGGGATGCTTGGGAGGTTGTGAAGCCCATTTATCGAACTGAAGAGTCTTTCGAGAGATAAAATATCAGCACGACGATTCAAGTCAGGCAATGCACAGAACGGTCCATCACAGATAGCGTTCGTTGCTATTAAGCACACTCCAAATCAATATACGCTCTTGCGATGTCCCCCCTATGTTCTTGAACCCGCCCCACATTCTAAAAAAAAAGTGTTCCGATGAATCAGGTACCTTTAGCAGCCTTAAGTCAGGGCTGATTGTCAGCTACGCTGGAGCAATTTTTCTTCTAAGTTTCCATGCAGGCATCAAAATGCAGCAAAATGTTAAATTGAAACGCGGGGAGGATTGCGCCACAGGGCGCGAATACTTGTATCACGTGTGGGGAACATAGCATCTGCCTCGAGCTCATTTCCGAATGAAACTGTACGAGCAAGCCGCCTTTGCGCTGCCATCCAGCCACAATTCCGTGGGCCAAGCCAGGTCTGAGTACATGAACTTCAGTTACATCAAATATCGATTGAACCTCCATCAAATCGAATACTATTTAGGAGAGATTCCAGATCTATACGATCGAGCACGTGGCGTATCCTTCGCGCCACCCTGCGCCACCCGACTTCCCGCTCCTGCTCCCATGACACATTTCCCTCGAGTTTCAACTGCTCTCCTGCTGCTTGGTCGAGGCCAAATCCATGCATGCTGTAACTTTCTTATCAAATGCAGTTACCAGCAATTGTGTTCTGGCCAACACCGATCAGCATGCGTAGGATTGGCACTTTGTACCCTGGCCGCGACGACTTGAAGGCCACCGTTCGATTAGACTGAAAGCCAGCATTTGCCATTGTTCTACCTACGCTGTGGTCACCTGCGAGGAGCGTTTAGGGCCGTAGTGGTCCCACTGGCCCAGTGGTATACAAATACATACGCAAGATATGAGTGGAGACAGCCAGTCATCGGTGAGACTTCTTACTTCCGCAACTCAACGCGTTTTGGAATCCTGCTTCCTATCTCGTAATCGATTCCCTTATCTGTTTCCACGATACACAACCTGATACACCCTGGCGTTGGTGGCACAGCGACGAGCGTGCCTTTGAGCCTCGCGGTGCGTGCAATAGGGTGCAATGATTAAGCGAGCTTCCAGGCACGTCATCCTTATGGTGCCTGGCAAACATGTCGAAGATTTTTCTCATTTTTATGACACTGTAATAGGAGTCCTCGCGCTTTCATCAGGTACTGTTACTTATCTATCGTCGAGAGGCTGTACTCAGTGAGACGTTTCCACGGCTATTTGGAGATACGCGGCCCAACACATTGACATCTGACGCTGGTCGAGGGTCGCGTCGCCATTGGTCACCGGTTCTTGCTTCCGAAAAGTCCATTCCTGATAAAAGTGGGGACGTTATCTTGGCACCTCCTAGCTTCCGTTCTCTATCCTTTCTGCACCCACTTGAGAGCTACTGTGCCATGAACGCGACTGGATCCTGCACTGAAGCGGAATTCGCATCATTCATCAGCTCGGATGGGTCTGTGACTGTCTGTCTGAGTCGTGGCGACAGCATCGGCCTCACGGTTGTTGCCGAAGCTGCGCTAATTTCGCTTTTGGCAGTGACAAGCGTATTTTGTTTGATAATTGTGAGTGCTTTGGACGTCTATGAAGGTCTAATCACTTAGTCGAGCTAGCGGAATGCATGGAGAAATGGGTATCTTATTCGTCGGCCGGCCGACGTTTACATGGTGAGCGGAACCTGTCTTAAGATGGTCGTGTGCCCCCCCTGACCTACGACCACAGCTATCTTTGTTCACTTTCGATTTGATCATGGCCATGGGTCATGTACTGGATATCCGATGGATCAACGAGGGCAAGATTTATGTTGGAGGCTATTGCACCGCCCAAGGTATGTTCATCCATGCTGTGGCTGCTATCAATTGTGTACCGTGCTCACTGCCTCCAGGCACTCTTCAGCAAATTGGGGAAACTGGATCGGCTTTGGCCACGTTGGTACGTAGTAACGTTGATGGCTATCATTTCCGCGACATGGTACTGACACGATTCCACAGGCCATCGCCGTTCATACTATCATTGCTGTCTTATGGGGAAAGCTCAGTCGTAACACCTTGGTTGCATATATTGTGGTCGGCTCCACATGGCTCTTCGTCATCTTATTCGTTGCCATCGGCGTCTCCCTCAACACTCATGGATCTGAGCACTACGAGACTCCTGACGGGGTAAGTATCTTGTAATTATGAGAAATATCGGCTATGCTCACGAATTCTTTTCAGTACTGGTGCTGGATCGGCAAGAATCACAAATTGGAGGAATATCTCGGGGAGTATGTCTGGATGTGGGTGGCGATGTTTGTCTCATTCGCCGCATACACCCCCCTATTCTTCTGGGCTAGAGGGAATATGAGCGTCGACCCTGCATATTGGTGGAAGATTCGTTTCCACAAAAATGCGACAGACGAGCACACCATCGATCCCGACGGCAAGAAGCGCAGAGCCATGGGCCTTATCGCGTATGTCCCCTCCCCCGTCTATCAATATCATCGTTTGCTCAACAAGCAGCTGCTTATCTAGTTATCCGCTGGTATTCGCTCTCATTATATTGCCCTTCAGCGTAGTTCGCTGGACGTCAAAGTTCGGCGCAAACAAAAGTCTGACCCCTGAGACCTTCGCCACACAATCCCTCTACAGTCTCTCAGGTACCTTCAACGTCCTCCTCTTTCTCTTCACTCGCACAGGCCTCCTCGTGCCTCATGGTCAACGTGGCGCACTTCGGCGGGCTTTCTGGAGATCTTCGGATGGATCTGTGATTGACGTCGAAGTGTCTGTTTCGAGATGGGAAGAGCAGATGGAAGATCGAGCGAGCCCCAGCCAGATGCGATCTAGGGAAGGGTATCCCATGCCGCTGAAGGCTTTGCCCTGCATCGACGACCGGAGTTCTTTCCATGGCTCAACCCATAAAGTCGAGGCTCATTAGTATCAATTTGCTCTGTATACCTATAGTAGCTACATTTGCGTAATCTCTACTTGTTGTAATTTTATAATAGCCTATCATACCGTTGCGGATCCCAGCTGGCAATGTTCAAGCGTTGCAGTGCTAGTAAGTACTGGTCAGTACTCAGTTCTGACTAATGGTGCCGTACGCTCCTTGTGCTCCTACTTGCTGCTCAAAATCCGCAAATCCGGACCAACTGAGATCATCATCAAGGAACGCGGAGGACTCCGAGTCCATATCTCTTATGCATCTTGGCGCGGCTGCGGCCGACTGACAGAACACTTGGACAGGACAGGACAAGCGGATCATCCCCCATACAGACTGCAGCGGCACTGATAAGGGTTAGCTGTGCGCTTCGGAGATGACTCGCACTTCTCAATACAGCACGTATATATCTAGATCTCGTTCTCTAATCTTTCGGATGACTTGAGCATTCTGATCTATATACTCTCCTCTCCGGCTGGTTTGAGTTTGATCTCTTGCGGCGCTTTTTGGTATCACATAACAGCAAGACGCAGCATTCTGTCTCTTGCAGCTATTCGATTGATCGCCGTGATCAACTACATCCAAACTTTTGTAAGGCCATGCTCGACCATGCGGCTGTCTCGTTCGATGGAAGACCACCTTCCGGGCCTTGACATCTCACATCCCTTTACATCCCTTTACGGTTCCGCACGGCCATCGTCGAGTGTTGTGCCATGCCATCCGAAAACCTGCAAGCTGATCAAGGAAGGAGCTTCTCTCTTCTCTTAATCTTTGACGGGCATTGCAAAAACTATTCTGGGCAGCGCATGTCTACAATCGCAATATGCTAAATGCGGTGGAACCCTACAGCGCGGCTAAGCTAAGCTGACGCTGCTGTGATCAAAGCCAACACTATTGTTCTCAGGCTCTCCCTCCATAGCAATTACGCTCCTCGATGGCTATCGTTATAAGCCGTTATAGCATTGCGGGTGGCGGTGCTGGCGCCATGGATGGCCGACGACAACACTGCGTTCATATCACGGAGCGATTATATCAGGCGAACTGTCGTCGCAAAGTCTGCGTTTATTTCTTCAGTTGCTGTTATAGCGGTCTTGTCATGACTGACTGTGAGTAACTTCACGTTGAAGCATATTTTATTCTCACCTCAGTCCATTTTCAAGAGCAATACCTAAAAGGCTACTCAGGTGCCGAAACGCCTACGAATTTATACATGGTAAGTTCTCTTTTGACATGGTGGCGATCTTAGGCCACACGATCAATGCGAAGGAAATCAACGGCGGCCGGCTTTACCAGCGGCTACTGCACGGCGCTGGGTTTGATAACGTGTCCAATCCTGCTCGACTTTCCACGCTGATGTGCTGACCAACTTCTTTTTACAGGTGACACTCAGCAATTTGGCGAGTCCAGATCTGGTCTCTCGGCACGCAAGAGTCGTGGCTATGCCTTTAGTCGCTCTTTCCCGCTAATATGCTGCCGTAGGTTATCGTAGTATACACTGTCGGCGTGATCTGGGGCGGACTGGGATTGACTTCCGTTCTGCTAGTACTCAGCGTTTCGTCGATTTGTTTGGTGCATTGGGGTTTTGAGTATCAATAAGCTTCAGTTGGCGGTGAGTATAATACTTCTTGAATATCGGCCAGTATTCATCCAGCGTAGGTTTGGTTCGGGATCGGTACCGAGCATAAAGTTGCAAGCAAACAGAGCAAGTATCAGGAGAATATATATGGCTGTGGACCACAGTATTCATTGCCTTGATCAAGCATACTCGCGACTCTTTGGGCACGCGGAGATGTCATAGCTAGCCTGTTTCGATGATTGAGCATCCCCGACAGCGGAACGCTGGCATAATGACATCGACGCTGGAAAAATGCGCGTTACTAGGATAATTGTATAAGTATAAGTCCCACCAAATTCTCATTCTCTCCTTTTCAGAAGGCGTTCTTTTAGCTGTCACACTTGTCTTCTCTGCTAAGTGCCGTCCGCTTTCGACCCAGCTTTACAATAATCGGGAAATCTATTTCGGAATCTGGATGCAGCGACGTTCGCAAAATTAATCCAGGTCCTTATCGCATTTCCGATCCATCGAATGTGACACAATTTAAATCTATCCACTAAAACCTGCTTTCTGTTTCAATTAACAAAAGCTCACCGCTCGCAAGTTGCAGATTATGCCTACCTTGGGCGATCGAGGCAATCGTGCCACTCCCGGGCCGCCACTTGCTTGGCATTTTTATTAAATCCGTCGCTTGATCAGGATCTATTTTGGCCCTTCCATTGCTGCCCCTGGCTGTATGCTAGCTCTCGATCTCGTCAATTCAGGTGTACAGTCACGTAGTCATGATGAATTATGGAATTCCTCCAAGATCTTAGAGAGAAGGCGATAAGGCATTGCAATCTCAACTAATGACGTAGAATAATATCCTTATCTTGGCAGTCGAAGGCATGGCCGTCGCTTTGTCACCCAATGCTGTGCTATTTGTCATGCATGTCAGGATTGGTAAACCCGCCGCGCCCGAGTCTGCATTTCTAATGCGAACGGGTAAGCTCTGCAGCGGGAAAACATATAAAACTTTCGAACGATGACGCAAGTAAGCAACATCTCCTCAAACCTCCCCCCTGGTCTCCTCCGCAATGCCCGATCTCATTCGCGACTCTGTTCTCGGCCAATTCCTCAACTCTGTTTCTGGCGGGCGCATCCTCCCTTATTCAGACCAACGCGTCGGCTTCGTTGTTCCTAAGCACTTTCGCGCCGACTTCATCTCTCGCAGCGCGTCTCGAGCAACGATTATCGGCGACTCTACATCACCAGCGCTAAAGAAGATTTCTTCTTCCGAAAAGTCCCTGTCCGATCTTGCTTCTCCAACCCTCGACCTTCCCTCCTACCCCGAGACTGCTGTGACCTCGTCCGCTGCTTCCACCCGCACTGTCGTGCAAGATAGCGCGATCAGTGCCATCACCACCGCCGTTGTCGACGCTGCTGAATGCCGTTTACGAAAGGGAGTCAACTCCAACCCTGAGGAGGGCAACGCATTCTGCGAGAAGGCTCGAGACGAGATGGCGGCTGCCAAGTTACATCCAGAGCAAGTATTGGAACAAGATCCAAATCTTGTAGGATGGTACGGAGCGAGTGACCCAGATAATCCAAGGTACTTCAGTTTACTGTCATCGAGACAACTGCCTGACACTCGCCGGCTGCGTTTAGAAACTGGTCACTCTTCAAGAGATCTTTCGTTGCTCTCTCTATTTCCCTGCTCACATTCTCAGGTTAGCTTCGATGCCGGTCCTATTCTTTTGACTGTCGACTGATCAGCTTGTTCGCAGTTTACATTGGCTCCGCCATCTACACTTCGTCTATTCCGTCTATGATGGTTTCGTTTGACATATCTCAGACACGAGCAACGCTTGGGCTCACATTATATGTGCTTGCATACGGCATCGGGCCCATGTTTCTGGCTCCTCTGCAAGATATGCCATCAATTGGCCGGAACCCAGTCTATATCGGTGGTCTTGCAGCATTCCTGCTATTCAACACTGCCATAATCGAGGCTCCAAACTCCTCGACCGTTCTAGCGTTCCGTTTCATGACGGGTTTCGTCGGAAGCCCAGCCCTCGCCACTGGGGTACGTCGCTGTTGTATGTTTTCTTGCTATATGCTTATCCCGTCATCTACCTTTAGGGCGCATCGATGGGTGATATCTTCCCTCCCGAGGCACAACCGTACGTGATTGGAATCTGGTGTCTAGGAGCCGTTGCTGGCCCAATCCGTACGTCAATATCATGCTTTCAACAAGCCTTTCTTTGACACACGCTTTCCAGTCGGACCTGTCATCGGTGGCTTCGCCGCGCAAGCCAATGGCTGGAAGTGGCCCATCTACGAACTCATGTGGATCAGCGGCTTCTCCCTGATTTTCCTCTCCATCCTCCTCCCCGAGACGCTTGAAGCCAACATTCTCCTCAAGCGTGCCCGCCGCCTTCGCAAGCTCACCGGAAACCCCAACCTACGCAGCCAGAGCGAGATCGACCAAGCTGCGATAAGCAAGAAGGAATTCATTTACGAGAGCCTGGTTCAGCCATTCATCCTGGCGGCCGAGCCCGCATTGCTGTTCGCGAATGTATTCATTGGCCTCGTTTACTCCGTGTTCTATCTTTGGGTAAGCTCCTTAACCTCCTGTCATGCTTGATCACTGTGGACTGACTGATGAAATCTCTCATAGTTCGAAGCGTTCCCGTTGGTCTTCAATGACATCTATCACTTCAACCTGGGCGTCGGCAGTCTTCCGTTCGCAGCCTTTGTCGTGTCTGGATCGATCACAGTAAGTCCCTTTCGATACCTAACTCGACTGTTGAATACCAACGCCTCTTGTCTCAGTACGCCGTCTATGTTCTTTACAATCGCTATCATATGGAGCCTCGCATGGCACGCAACCCCAATCTAGCCCCCGAAGCTCGCCTCGAAATCGGCCTGATGGCCAGCATCTTCATCCCCGTGTCACTGTTCATGTTTGGATGGGCATCGCGCGCATCGGTCCATTGGTTAGTTTCTCTGAGTTTCTTCTCGTTACCGCGAGACTGACCCATTTATCTATTCAGGATCGTACCTGTCATCGCCGCCGCTCTCTACCTCCCGGGCATCTTCCTCACGTTCCAGTCCATCATGATGTACATCTCGATATCATACCCCAATCACGTCGCTTCTGTCCTCGCCGGCAACGATTTGTTCAGATCTTCGATGGCGAGCGTGTTCCCGCTTTTCGGGCGGATATTCTTCCAGAGACTCGGTCTTGGCGGGGGGTCATCGCTGCTTGCAGGCATTTCGATCGCGCTCATGCCCGTATATTTCGTGAGTCTTTTCTCCATTTCTGCGCAGAAACACCAGGCTCACGCCGTTATTCAGCTTCTCATCAAATACGGGCACCGTCTCCGCGAACATTCACGATATGCCCACTACCAGGCATAACGCCAAGACCGTTCATCTTCATGCACCATTTGGGATCTAGTAGAGCATACAACAAGTCATTAGAATTACACTTATTCAAAGCCATTTCCAAGCCATTTCATGTAAAATATATAGAGCATAACGCAAATATCAACGAGTTGTTGTTTAATCCTAGTAGTCGTGCACCATCCGGGAACCCGTCGGCCCGGTGAGTCGCTGACAAATATGTAAACAACCTCGGCGATTCATTCCACCGACTCTTCGCCGATTATGTCTTCACACTTTTCACAATCAGTTCTCACCTTCTGAGCTATATCTGATAGGCCGCAGTCTGCAACCGAAGCAGCATGCTGGCTCAAAGCCGGATTGCCCGACTTCTCAAACAATGCAATGGAGACGGAATAGCCATAGAGGAAGTTCTGTGCGCGTATGTTGTTGCGAAGTACTTGAAAGGTCGTAGCAATGAGCATGTACTCGACAAGATAAGGCAGCTTAGAATGTTTCTCTCAGTCACGTACGTACTTGCAATCTCTGTGCCGGCTCATGCTTAGAAGAGTCATCAGTGGCCAGAGAGACATACTCAGAGCCGGTGAGCAAGCTTTCAGGGTCGTCATGACTGAATGTGCTCTCGGCGGCCAGAGTCGCATCGGCGTGCTACCAGCCACCACTCCGATCGGGAAAGCGGCTTGGAACGAGGTCCGGCGCCGTATGAGCGGGACCCAGATACAAGCCATGACCGACAGCCGATACGGTGGACCTGCGCCCGTGCAAGCGTTTTTGACAGCAGCGCAACGGATACCTCCCAGAGTCGCTGAGGATCTGGTCCGGCCTGTTTGGCTGGAAAGATACTTCCTGTCGCGGCCACAGCTTGGAAACGAAGGATTGCCTGCCTATCCTAATGGGCCTGAGCGCAGTGATGGCGGTACCCTGCCGCTATACCTATCTCGCTTAAGCAATCAGCTGGCCTCTGTTATTCATGACATCGAGTCACTCCATTCCTTACCGGTTTCTCTTTCGCTGCGTTAAATGTGAAAAGTTTAGTTCTATATGCATCGCATGTCGTTTACATTTCAAGAGATAGAATTGAAGGTGTTGATTTGCTAGGCTACTGTTGTCCCGATTCTGATCTTGCTTATCACCAACATTTGTCTAATATCTTGAAATATATCATGTAATATTGCTCCCTTGAATCGTTCCTGCTGCGCGTGGGGGCGCAAGCTACGGCGCAGCACAAGCGCAGCAAAATGTGATTCAAATGTGATCGAGCATCGCAGGAATATAGGATCCGAAACTGATCGCAAGACCTTTCTGAGTTCTCGCTTTCCCCATTGACCTTCCCCCACAAATGTCATTCGAGCTGCTCCTCGGAACAACGTCCTGAAAATGCTCGGCCAAAATGAAATTGGGAAGCTTCTGAAGCAATGCAATAGCGACCCAGTTGCCATAGAGGAGGTGCTCAGCGCTTACGTGGTGTGGAAGTATCTGAAGGGTCGTCCGCCGGGGCATATCCTGGCGAAACTTAGGTACCTGCGTCTCTATCTCCAAGTGACGTGCTTCTTCATCTCTTCTCCACCTACGCTGTACATTTGACATTAAGATACCCCAGTGGCCAACACGACACCCTCCGTGCCTCTGGACGTGCGTTCGCGGTGGTCACAACCGAATGCGAACTTGGTTCAGACAGCCGTATCGGCATGGCCCCTGCCACGACGCAAGTGGGGAAAGAGGTCTGGAACCGTATCCGACGGCACATGAGCAGCTCCCAGCTGAAGCTCATGACTGACGGCATGCACACTGGGCCAGCGCCGATCCAGGCGTTCATGACCACCGCACAGCGCACACCTGCTCCCTTGCCTGCGATCACGGAGCGGCCGCAGTGGGCAGAAGTTCACTTTCAAGCAAGGAATCAGTTTGGAAACGAGGGTTCTCTGCCTCGATATGCAGATGTTCCCTGTGGGCGCGGAGGGGAGGGAGTTCTGCTTCCGGCATATGAGCCGCGAGCAAGTGGGGATTTTGATTCCATTTCTATGCACTCAGCACCCGATGTGGTGCGTTGAATGCCTCACGCGTGTGGGGCCCCCTGGGGTTGTGAGTGGGGGGGGGCGAGCAGGCAGCGTTTGGTGGGTCTCATACCCACTGAATATATCTGTTTACGCCTGAATTTATTGCCAATTTGACCTGAGGCGGGCTGCCGACGCCGCCGATCCCAGATGCTGGTAATCGAGGCACAGATTGTGCCTGAGTCTATTTCACATTATGATACGTCATTATAAAGGATCTGGGGTATTCATATGGACTTTTTCACGGCAGTTTATCACAACTTCGACTTCAGCGCTTCGGTGTAAGCCAATCAGAACGTGCTCGTGCGTGCCCGGGATTCCGATCACCAAGACTGTAGTTTCCCTTTAGCGCGGCCCTTACAGGATTGCTGCTAGGTATGTATACGTTTCTAGCTCGTGGCAAAGTGACTCCCCTTTGGCCATGTCTTTCGTCCGTCGTGCATTCAGTATGCGATCCAGGACATCAAGTGACTGGGACACACGTTCTATCGTGACCGAACTTCCGCCATACACATGCACAGAGGCTTCGGAGCACTCTGCACTGCCGTCTTATAGCCCATCAGACAGACCCTTTACCGATAGGTGGATTCTCGATGTTGACCCTGCATTTATTTCGCCATTCCACCAGCCTCTGTCGCCACTATCGCCGCTTGAGACAAGTGGAAGCGAAGCATCCTCTCCCTCTGAACAGCGCAGATCTGCCGCCCCTTCTTCTATATCCCTGCGGTATTGTAAGCTCCCTTTACTCTCTTAATGAACTGCTCACTGACGCAAATATACGTAGTCTATTACCGGGTCTATGGTCCAGATTGTGCAATAATTTCAAAGAACTGGTTTGATGAAGGAGACCTTTCCTTAGGTCGCGCCAACGCCAATTGGATATCACCGCCTTCCACAGTCGCCTCCGTCAAGGAATTTCTGTACCACACAGAGGGTCTTGCTGAAGGAGAAAGGTTAAAACTATACAGCAATTCAACTAGTGCTAGCCCTCTGGACGACACTTTGGTGGTATCCTTAGTAGCTGGAGTCGGTCCTGGCACGTCAATCGATCAGCCGCTGATGTTAAAAATTATACCCAGACCAGCTTCACTTGTCTTCCCGGAGTCGCCCACAGAATGCGGTTTTGGCATAAAATTCAAAGCAAAATGGGACTGTAAGTGCCTCAACCTCATAGACGCGACGTGACGGGTTACCCAATTGATATGCTTCAAAATAGCTGTTTCCTCTGATTCTGCGTGGCTGCCTTTCCGAAAAGGAGATCCTATTTGGTCAGACGGCAGAATCAAACTATGTGGGACTTGTACGTGCCAGGAGTTTCCTTTCTCCGACCGATGTATACTGAATTCACGGCAGATAACGACAAGGTCGTGATAGCGAGAAATACCAGAGGCCAACAAGGTTGTGAGTTGTTTCCCATAGCATTGAAGATTATTTTTCATAGTCAAAACCGCAGATGTCTACTTCGACGATGTGGTTACTTGGTCATGAAACAAGCTGGTTTCGGCCAGTCGGCCAAAATAAGTCCACCCACCGCTCGGCCTCATAGGTCACGTATATCAGTTTGCGTTTCAGTTTCTCCTTAGCTTTCAAGCCCTCGCTCGTTACTCACATTGTACTTGATATATATCCTCTGTAATGTATTTGGCAGCGCCAATCTCTATTCCGGAACAAATCTAGCCCGAACCGCAATGCCCTGATAACCTTCGCGCAAGGGCATGGTGTCCTAGCCTCTAGGCCCATTTGAAACAGTCCGGACGCTGGCCAACACTAATTGAAGCAAACGACGATCTACGATCGATTTGGTGTACTTTCCAAATGTCATGAACCTGCTATGTCACAACTGCTGCTAGCCTGGCGCACATTTCAGTCTCAGCCAATCAGATTGCAGTATCTGGCGCGTGCGTCGGCGAGAACGTGACACTGCTCTCAAGGTGGCTTAATTATAGCTACCTATCAAACACGCTGTCTCTTAAAGTTACAGTAACGGGTCTATGCCACTTCTACTTGTAAGCGCATATTAAACGATCTTGCACTCGATCACATACCACCTCTCGCCATGCCTAATATCCAAGTTCGCCGTTTGTTCACCAGAAGAGCTTCGAAGGACTCTGAGCCATCATCTCCTGAGACGTTACGCTCGCACTATGCTCCTGATCCTTCGAGTCCTGTCTTACTGCCTTATTTGGAGGCAAATCCCGAGACTGGTGGAGACACCACGTGGGACACTCATATCGAAGCGCGGATTGCACTTCCCGCCCGCACACAAGAATTCCAGCTGTCCCGCACCACCAGCGTCACTGATGATTCATCGAGACATGACGGCCGTAGCAGTATGTCAGATGCGGCACCGCACTATGGTATGTCGAATCATGACCGCACGAATTGACAATTATGTAAGCTCACATTTTCAATCAGTCTATTACCGCGTTTATGGAGAACATGGGGCCATACAACCGAGGACGCGCTTTGACGACGAAGACTTATCTATCGGTCGCGTCAAGGCAGTTTGCATCCCACCACTCTGCTCGGTGGCGAGTCTCAAGTCCATCCTGTCGAAAGCAGAGCATCTAAACGCCGGAACAGCTATGCTATTGTATCGAGATGCGAGCTATTCGTCTCCGCTCCCCAATGACCGCATTCTTTCCTTTTCCTCTGAGCTTGGTCCGGGACGATCAATAGAAGAACCGCTTGCATTGAAGCTATTACCTGCGGAAGCTGAAAGGAGATTTACGGTGACGCTGATGGCTAAATATGCGGGTGGGCTTGCTTCTTGAATCTCGCATGATGTAGTCACTCACTATTTGGCAGTGACCTCGTCCGACCCTAGTTGGTTGGCCCTCAAGAAGCGGGAACATCTGATGACCGATGGTCATGTAAAAGTCTGTGGAGTCAGTAAGTGTGCTAAGCTACCACGATGTCCGCCGCTGTCAACTAAGTCGTGGCTTATAGATCGGGATAAAGTTGTTCTGGCTAGGAATGACAGAGGCCAACAGGGCTGTAGGTCGAGTGACTATCTTTCGCGAAAATCCTATTAATACTCCTGACGACAGTGGTCTACCTCGAAGATGTGATCAAGCCTTCTGATCAAACCTGACCAGTAAAATATCGAGTGAGTAAAAATGACGATGGGCCTACTTATTCCCTTCGACATTTCTCGGTCGATGCATCAGATGTCGCTTCATACGATTGGACTTTTCATGTAGGTGAACCGACCAAAGTATTGGGCTCCGCAGATATTTCACTTGTATTTAAATCATGATAACCTATATGCATTTGCGGGCCTTTCTGTGAGAGTCAAAGCACGAGCCTGAGGATTGACTGCAAAACGCACAAGAGTAGCTCTTATACCAGTGGAGCGATGCCTGGTGAACCGCAGATAAAGGCGATTCTATCAGCACCTATTCCACATAATACGCATATAGTCTCCAGCCGAAAGTGCCAAGATCGCTTTGCAAGAACCAGAAGGTGGAGCTAGAATGCAAGCATTTCCGGAATTCGTGAATCCAGCGACAATCCTCCTACTAGAGTAGAACTCGCAGAGACAGGGAATAATCTGTGTACAGAAGGGTTGGCATTGCAGATCGATATCCTCGTACTCCCTCTATTCGAGTTTTCCGAAAGATGATTGCCGATGGTGACATGGCTAGGATTGAATGCTGCTTCAAGCATTGTTTTTGTGATAAATAGATCAATAGTGTGGCGTATATGCTGGGGAATCCCATCATCGCAAAAGACTGCAAGGGCTTTCGATAGCGAGGCTACCAGGCCGCCGACTCTGTTCGTGCTTGGATGTACTTTCCATAGAGATGGGTCAGATAGAATACATACCCAGCAATGCTATTTTCCACGCAGGGATGAGGTACCAGCAAGTAAGACCAATGACCGAACTCAAAGCCAGACGGCAAGTGACTCTGCTACCACGTGGTCAAATTTGTTCTGCTTCCCGATCAACTGTCAGTTGTCATTTAACCCTCTTGTCGATTCTCTTTTTCGTAACGTCGCTGTACTCTTTTCACGCTGTATCTTGACCCTACTCGCGCTGCTCTTCGTGTAACATCTTGTACTGTCGAGAACATTCCCTTCGAGACGGTGTATTGTACATTATCTGATCGATTTCGGGTCATACGACGCGATTAGACCCCAATCATGGACCCCGTTGCACCTCCGGGTCAGTCACTGGAACTCTGTCACACAGGGGAATGCTGATTAAGTCTGGATGCAGAGGCTATGACTGAGCTAACCCAGCTCCTCTCCAATCTCGTCCTTGGCGACAACGAGATTCGTTCTAAGTACGACATTTTCTTCCTCGCAATGCCCATCGCGCATACTAACCCCAATTGAAAAGTGCAGAAAAAGCGGTCAATGAAAGGTTCACGCAAACTCCGGAGGTCTATGTCCTCGCCTTGACCCAATTCGCGATCACCGCAGACACCGAAGTAGTACGCCCTCATATCTCCTGTCCTATCACCATCTAATGTAGTCTAGATGCGTTCTTTCGCGCTAGTTCTACTCCGACGCCTGCTCTTCCGACCCTCCCCGTCCCAACAAAGCCCCTCCCTCCCTACCGCGCCTCCGCCGCCTGGCCCCCGGCTCACACTTTATGATGCATTATCTGCCCCGACGCTCGCGTCTCTCGAGAAGCTCCTGCTACACTCCCTTCTGCACGAGGCCAACTCGACCGTGCGGCGCAAGTCTGTAGACACGACCACCGACCTCGCAAACCACGCAATGGCGCGTGGACGCCCGTGGCACGCGCTGCAGGCGCAGGCATTCAACATGACGCGTAGCACGGAGCCAGGCGCAAGGGAAGCGGCGTACCGCGTATTCGCAGGGAGCAGCATGCTAGTGATGGATCTGCAGACAGAGGCGGTCGTGGGCGTGCTAAAGGGCGGGCTGGAGGACGCGGAGAGCATTGAGGTCCGGTTGGCGGCGCTGAGGGCGTCCGTTGCGTATCTGAGCTCTTCAGACTCGCATCAGCTTGCCCATGCATTGTCGCTGCTCTTCCCCATGTTGGATACGCTGCCAACACTGCCAGCATCACGTTTTCCGGCGTTCATCGGCGCTCTGACACCATTAGCCAGCACGCACCCAACGCTCTTCCAGCCTCATCTGCGCCCTCTTCTTGGCTTCTTACCGGCACTCATTCTTCCCAGTGCGGACCCCGGCCCCACTCCTACCGTCGCAAGACCCAACCCCTCAGCAGGCGGATTCGCCTTTCCCCCGCCTGCGCACCTCACGCAGACTAATGATGATGATGACGAGCGCGTGGTTGACTCGGAGAAGGAGGAGGTGCGGAAAGCGGCGCTGGAATTCATGATCAGCCTGAGCGAGGCGAAAGCGGGGATGGTGAAGAGGGTCGATGGCTGGGCGGCAGCGGTCGTACGTGGATGTCTCGAGGGTATGGGGGAACTTGCGGACGATGACCTCGATATCTGGTTGGAAGCCGACGTAAGTCTTTTTCTTTGCTTCCATAACCACATCTGACCACTTGTGCTGTCAGCCCACGGAAGATCCAACTGACGATACCTACCCGCATGTGTATGAACAGTCACTCGACCGCCTCGCGTGTGCGCTCGGCGGGAAGGCGGTACTGCCTTCCGCGTTCCAGTACATCCCCTCGATGCTCGCATCGTACGACTGGCGCTTGCGCCACGCAGGGCTGATGGCGATCGCGGCGATCGGTGAAGGCACGAGCAAAGTGATGGTGCATGAGCTCGGCAAGGTTGTCGAGCTGGTCGTCCCGATGTTCAGCGATGCGCACCCGCGCGTGCGGTACGCGGCGTGTCAGTGTGTGTGAGTGCGCCGCTTCTACTTAGTCTATTGCTTGTGACTAATAAGCATATAGAGGGCAGCTGTGTACGGATCTCGAGGAGGTCATCCAGGAGCAGTATAGTAATGAGCTGTTCTCCGTCCTCATTCCCACCCTTGAAGTCCCGGAGCCTCGGTATGTCTTCTAGTTCTCCTTACTTTCCTTCACTGACCTGCTTTCAGCGTACACTCGCACGCTGCCGCTGCGCTAATCAACTTCTGCGAGGGTGTTGAGCGCGACGCGCTCCTGCCCTACCTCGATCCTATAGTAGAGCGCCTTCTCAAACTTCTCAATCCCGCAGGTGACGGCGCCACGCAGCCGAAGCGCTACGTCCAGGAGCAGGCCATCACCACTCTCGCGATGGTTGCTGATGCCAGCGAAGCGACATTTGCTAAAGTAGGTTTTTCTCATTTCCATTCTTTCAAAAGCGATTAATGAAGAGACATAGCACTATGCGAGCATCATGCCTCTGCTCCTGAATGTTCTGCGCAATGCGAATGGGCCGGATTACAGGAAGCTGAGAGTGAAGGCGATGGAGTGTGCGGGGCTCATCGGTACGCTTCCTTTCATTCGCCTTATCGATAAATATTGACTTGTGGATTAGCTATCGCGGTGGGCAGAGACGTATTCCGCCCAGACTCGAACACCCTTGTGGAGTTGCTTATGCGAATACAGAGTACGTCTTCACCTCTGCGCATCCCATCCTCTTTCTTACGTCGGCGCTAGACTCGCCTGTGGACCCTGGCGATACGCTGCTCAACCACTACCTCATCTCGACCTGGGCGAAGATTTGCCAGGCGCTCGGCCCTGAGTTTGAACCTTACCTTCCTGTGGTGATGCCCCCCCTCGTCAGCGCTGCCAGCGCCAAAGCCGACATCTCTGTATATGGTGCGTGTCGCCCCCTCTCCCTCCTAATCATATCGAGCTTATGCGGCTGATAGAAGAAGATGAAGCGAAAGTCGAAGAGCGTGAAGGCTGGGAAACGCTTGAGCTCGACGGGCAGACCGTGGGCATACGGACATCCGCCATCGAGGAGAAGTGTCAAGCTTTCGAAACACTCGTCATCTACTGCTCGACACTGCAGGGTCGCTTCGCTCCGTATCTCTCGCAGAGTCTGGAATTGACTCTTCCCTCATTACGTTTCTATTTCCACGAGGGGGTCAGGGAAGCATGCGCTATGTACGTATCGCGTATTTTGTGTTGTCAATGCTGTACTGACGTCGTTCGTAGGCTTATCCCCATGCTTCTTTCCTGCGGCAAGACCAGCAATACGCTCACCCCCCAAATGGTCTCCGCAACTTTTCACCAGCTCATCAACTGCGTCGGTTCCGAACAGGATGCATCCTTCCTCGCGTCACTCTTCAAATGCTTTGCGGATTCGCTCAAGGTAATGGGCGGCCCTTCGTCTCTCACCCCCGAGTTCCAGACGGGCATCATCGAAGCGACTAAGCGCCAGCTGCAGACCCTCGCCGACAAGCGCAAGAACCGGAAGCAGCGTCCCGCGAACGAGATCGCGGATGCGCGAGAGGACATGGCTTTGCTCGAGGAGATTGAGGACTTTGCGCTGGAGGACATGGCAAAGCTTTTGTATTACATGGATCCGGAGCATCCGCTGCT